>CAEFZX010007992.1:0-55319 GCA_903066825.1 Alfaro cultratus
ATATGTATATATATATATATATATATATATATATACATACATACCCTGGATATTTAAGAAAAAATGCACTACAGTCTAAATACATGTATAATGCATCAATCATCTTTATTATCCTGAAGAGGCACTTATTGTACTTTATGAATGATTTTGAGTCCCATTATAAAATATTTTTCTAAAGACTTTACGCAGCATTGTGTTAAGCCTTTTCAAAATTTTTCTTTCTTAAATGTTTTATTTTTTTCCGTGTTTTTTTTGTTTGTTTGTTTGTTATGGAGATCCAAAACTGCCGACTGAGGGGAACGCAGCGTTCTGATAGTTGTCCTCACTTCAGGCTATTGTGTAAAAACACAGATGCACACAAACGCACAGATGCATGCGTAGATGTGCAGTATGCCGCTCCCCCTTTGAATAAATTGACACATGAAGCATATAATTCTCCATGTAGGGGCCATTTAAGGGGGCATCAAGGCCCATTTTAAAATCTCATTAGCAGGGCAGCTGCACTTTGCACCCCATGCTGGTGATTGGGGCTCTCTTTTTGTTTTGTTTTTATTGTACTTGGGTCCCATGCAGAACCGTTGCACACCCGCCACCTTCCCAATTCTCAGGCCTCAAAAAGAAATAATGGCACCCTCAGAGGCGAACATCGGGAGGTTCAGAAGGTCGGATACAGCACATTTACGTTACTGAGAGCACAGACAGATCATCTCACACTGTACCTCACAGAAACTGAGAAAGATGAACTGACACGATATAATATACTTACAATAAAGACAGACCAATTACAGTCAAAGCACATATAATTATGTTTACACAACTAATTTAATAGAAAACAGCTGATTTATTTCTCACCAGATCACAGGTCAAAGACAACCACACAGTTCATATTCAAGCCATTCTATAATCAGTTTTAATCAGTCTACGGTAATTAATTCCAATGTGATATAAAGACATAGTTAGATTTAACTGCAATTATATCAAACCAGTTCAATCAAAATACAATACAGCAAAATAAACCTTATCCTTTTAATGCCAAATGATAAAAAAATCTATATATCAAATAAAACAGCTGATCACATCAAGTTGTTGACTTTGCAGGAATTCATCCCTTGAGCAAGCATGAGGTGAAATTGGAGAATAACACCTCTATGTTAAAAAGAAGAAATCTCCAGGACAAGCAGGATCAGTTCAGTCAGCCATTTGGGGATTGGTGAGATGGGAATAAAATAGGAAAAACATAGAAGAGCTGGTTCAGTAGATTGTGTGGCAAACAAAAGCAAAATAAATACAATGTAATTAGAAGCAAAGCTCTACTAAGGGTCAGGAAAGTCCCTTGAAATTTAAAAGACCAGAAGTGGAAGTTGAAGACTTAAACAGATAAGAAGTAGGAATTTTCTATGGTAATTAAGAATAGTACAAAAAGAGTACTTATTGCAGCAATAGCACAAAACTGTCTAAGTCTAGGAAAGAAAAATAGAAGAAAAAAAAAAAGAAGCATGTGTGTTTTATGGGGAAATAATCCTTGATGAGTTTTAACACATAGATAATGGCAGCAATGGTGCCATCAGTCATTTCATTTGATAAATAAACAAACCTGGACACAGAAGCACTGAACTTGGAGTACTTCATTTAAAAGAGACTATGTATAGCTATTTGAAGCAGTAGCTATTTTAATGACTTTTTTATGAATGAGACACAACTAATTATTGCACAATGAAGCTATAATTTATTGAAAATATAAACAAAGGAATTCAATTGTATCAGTTACTCCATAGCTACTTTATTCATTTAAAAAAAACAAAGCTAAACACAGATGCACTCACCAACGAGTACTTTCTATGGCACATAAATTTAGAGGTAGAGATTAACACAAAGTTAATGGCATTAGCATCTCAGACAAGTACCTACTATGTGATTAAAACAAATAAAATAACGTTTATCTGGGAAAGCAGCAATAGCTTTGTCAAGGTTTTTGTGCAAGAAGCCGAGCTAAACACATGAGCCTTGAGCCAAGAGTAATTTCTGCAGGAAAGGAAAACAAAGACCATAAAATGTTTGTTTTTTTCTTTTACAAAAAGAGCTCTGCTCTTCCCAAAACTTACCAAAACTGAACACAGAATCACTGAGTTAGGGATACCCTCTATGGAGGGGAAACCTTCATCCAGCTAATAACAGTTAATGGAAACAATAGCTACATTAAAGAGTTCATAGCAGTTTTGTCATTGAAAATATTTTTATTTTATTTTGAAGAATAAAGAATGCATGATTAAAAAGAAAAATTGTCATTGGAAATAAATTTTTAATAGTGTTAGATTGCTTTTCACTGTCATGAAAGTTGGATTCAAAACCTTGTGTATCTCAAATTTTCTTAGCTTTGCCAGTTTGTGTTCCATGTAGTTAAAACTTAAACTGATGTCATTACACATTATCTGGGCACATTCAGACTGTGCCCTTTGCTTAAATCTTTGTGAAACAAAACATCCCAGAGAAAGAACTTTAAGCTCCCTGAAGCTTACTTTTGCATGACGGGAGCTACAAATCACAAAGTGTAAAAAGGTAAACATTCTAGGTGGCTGGTACACACCTTTGGGCACAGATCTGGCACTATATCTGTACAGAAGGCAATGAAGGGTGAAGTAAAAGTAGAAGTGTGAGAAGAACGACAAATAAATAAAGAAGTCTGTCAAAATAATTCAGCAACGTGTGGATTTCAGCAGCAAGTATTTTTACACTCAAAACAACCTCAATGGCTGTACTTTGGGAGAAGGTCATGCAGGACAAAGAAGAGAAGTGCCATAAATGAGGTGCTGGCAAATGTCTCTTTTCCCCACACTTCCTGTCCTTACTTCCAAAGCTTTGTTTCTGGAATTCTTCTTCTAACATGTCTTCTTGTCTTCCAAGTAGTGCACAGCTGGGCATCTTTAAATTAATAGCTAATTGCATTCCCAAGAGGGATGAGCTGCAGTGCTTGAAATAAAATACTTCTCTGTTTAAGTGAATGATGTCAAAATATATGAAGTGCAGCCTGTGCATATTTTGTTTGGGTTTTGGTAAAAATGGCTCTACAAATGGGAGGAGTCGTGTTTTCTTACGGTTTCTTACAGTGAGTCAGTTTTGCTTTAGCGGTTATAACTGTATGCCAACAGCAGGACTTTTTTTTTTTTTTTTTTTTTTTGCTCCAGCAAAAGCAAATATTGGTTTAAAATTCAGGCAGTGCACTAAAACCTTAAGATGACCAAAAACATCTGATATAAACTTAGAGTCAGAGTTGTCAAAGTTGTAGAGTCTGAACAAAATTCCTTTTTAGATCACTGGAGGCGTTAAGTTCTGTTTTAAAAGCTTTATAGTTTTATTTGTTGGCTTTGTGTGTGTTGTCTTGCAGAAGTACTCTCGTATTTTCATCCAGGGTGCCTAAACTCTTCTTCTCACAAAGTACTTACCAATTTCCGCAAAGCTCGTCCTTGGAGCTGCAGTTTCCAGCCGAGCTTCTGCAACTTTAACAAGTTGCTGAGTTAAATACAGATGTTCAGAGCTTTATTTTGATGGGTCTTGTTTATTTTTTTCACTGCTGTGTTGTGCCATGTTTTATGTACAATAAAAAAATACAAAAATAAAATGTATTATTATTATTATTATTATTATTATTATTATACCTCCAGGATAATGAATGTCTGCTTTATCTTTTTTATGTGCACTCTGCTCTCTGAAACTCACCATGATGACAGACAACAGCACACGGAAAATTTCCATCAAAAGACAGCGTTCTGCAGGACTTTTGCACATCCAATCAATTGCGCTCGCAATCTTCGTAGATTGCGTGTGACATGGCCACTTAAATGCATATACACATTTTTTTTTTTTCTGCTTACAGAATTTAGCACTCCTTACTTGGAATCTTTGTAGATCAGGACCATAGAATGTGTGTCTCATCTCCTAAGTAATTGCTGAATGTCCTTGCCACAAAATATAAAAAGAGACAAAGGAGAACATCAGATAGCACTGTGCCCACCTCCCCACACGCACATGCACCACATCCAGCAAGATGGACTGATAGACGTGATTCTGATGGAGAGAGTGTGTGCTTGAGACAGGATATTAGAATGGACATTTCCTTCTTCCCAATGCCACGGGCAGGCCCCTCTTCCATTTGTCTTCAATGTGAACAGACGCAAGAGAAAGATAAAGACTTGAGCTGAGCTGACAGGCCGCTGGAGTGCCGACCTGCTTTTGCTGTTTTTGATTTGATCCGGAGAGCATGATGCTGATGGGGAATATTCTTTGGGATGATAGATGGGTAGAGATGATGCACGTATAAATGCCTGAGGTTGTATGTATTTGATGGTGAGGAGCAATAATTGTACATTAATTTGTCCTTTGTTGAGTCATGTCTCTCCAGGCCAGGCAGAATAAAGAGGCAAAAATAAAGAAATCATAAGCATAAAAAAAACAACAAATAACATGTTGGAAAAGCATGCAACATTTAGGCATAATCTTTACACTGCATGACATTGAAATATGGACAGGATTTATTTTACTTGTGTTTTTGTGTGTTGGTGCAGAGATGGATGTCCTAGGTGAGTTTTGTAGGCATAGTGCAAGTATCTCACATTCAAAGTCTGCTAGAAAGCCCCAACGTTGTTGTTGCTGTTTTTTTTTTTTATATTCTAAAATAAACTTTATTGCTATTAGTTTACCCGCTACATTTTTTTAAAATTTGCTTTCTTGAAATGTAAAATTATTACATTTTCAATAAAGTTATTGGATGTTTCTTTTTTTTTTTCAGTTCATTTAGTAGTTTACTGGAGCACTCTGGGTAGATAAGTATGTTTATTTTAAAAAATCTGGGCCAAACAAATTGTACAAATAATTTATATGCTGCTGGAAGACATAAAAAACAAATGCAGCATGGCAACAATGCATCACCTCCCATCTGATTGGCAGCAGCTCTATTTGGATGTTTGAATTTGAGGTGCAAGAACACCCAAGTTACAGTGTATGTGTTTTTGTTTGAGGGCATCCCATATGTGAGAATGCATGCATGCCCATTTCGCACATGGCCTACTGGGGAAACATATGAAGCATTGTTCCTTACTGCCGAATGACGTATTGTAGAGAGCACTGCATCGGACTGAATCAAATTCCTGACACATTATTAGATATGAACTCTGCAAATAATCACCATCCACTCACCATCCACATCCGACAACTACACCATGACATGCTTGCATGTTTTTCATGGAGACGTTCAGATGAACTAGTGTGGTTAACAAATTACATTCACCGTGACCACTTTTTATCAGCGGCAGCTTTCATCTGACATGACCTCATTAGGATGTAAGACTGGATCCATTTTTGCTCTCAGTGCTTAGCATGTGAACTGACACATAAGTTACGTAGTTAACGAGCAGCCACGCGTGAATGAGACATGTGAACCGTAATGTAATGAGCAACATCCCGCCACATATGTCTGTTCGTCCCACCCCATCCTGGCCTTGAGCCGAGCAGCCCAGAGCCTCCAGAGCTGAACCAGATGAATATGTTTTACACAGTAGAATTGAGTCAAATCCCAAATTCACGAAGCAGCTTTCTCTGTGTACATTTTGTGCCACTAAGTCTGGCACTGGGTGTGTATTAGGGCTCATTCTATATTTAATGTTGGCCTGCGATGGGATCTGATTGATAATTTCATAAAGTTATGAGAATATAAGAGATTTGACATGTCTCCTGTTTAATTCTATTTGCTTACACTACAGATTATCTTGAGTCAAACTGAATCATACTGGTGTGTCTTTTATTAAGTGAGACAGTGAGCTTTTTTTGCTTGCAGTAATCAACTAATGAGTACCGGTTTGTTCCATAGCATAAGGAAAGTAGATCAGTATTAAAATGCTGTAAAAATGAATGTAGTATCTTGTCGTTCAACAAAGAAAAGTCTGCAAAACCAAATGAACAAATACACAAATGAATCAGGAAGTAGAGAGAGAATAACTAAAAGGATGGGAAGAGCTTTTGGAGTACATTTTTCAGCAGATCCTGTGACAACATTGATGAATGCTACCTATGTGGTATTTGACAGTGACTGATTGTGGTTGCATAAAGTGACTTCCAGATCAGGATGTGTGAAAAAACCCTTTTCTGTTACTTTCTTCTTTTCAAATATAGCTAATCATATTAAAGAACATAAAACTCTGTAATGTTTAGTTTCTTTTTCTAATTATAAAGCCAGCCTAAGCCCTCAAGCCAAAATTATTTTATCCTAATATACATTATGATTATTTGTTTCCTAAATGTCATGAGTCAAAATAAAGAGGGCAAAGCTTCTTCATACTATAACTTCAGGACTGCGAAAACTCTTATCTTGTCCATCTTTCCATTCAGGGAAAATCGCAGTAGGCAGTGGATCAAATTTTTGATGCAAGGTTCTGACAGGGAAGCTATGTAGGAATTACAGCTACTTTTAAAAATAGTTTTGACTTCAGATCAGAGAAGTATGATCTGAAAGAAAATTCTGGCACGGATTTGTTAACAGTCTTAAAGGAAGTATTAAAATGTCAGATAGGGGGAGTGAGCACACAGAGGCAGCATATTTGTGAATGGGTTATCACACATACAGACCTTGTCCCTGCCACCTAATACTCACGGCAGGGTCCAAGGTAAACACAGCTGTGAAAAACCCTGGGTGACTGCACAAGTAATAAATCTGTTTGACTGCACTGCTGCTACTTCAGGCCTCCCTTGGCTTTCCATCTCTCCATTTTTAACAAAGCGACAGTCGTACAGCTTATGTAGGGAAATGTAAGATGGCAGCAAATCGAGACTGGCACCAAATATAGAATTAAACCTATAAGATCTGCAAATACTCTCACCTTGGCCTTTTCTGTCCTTCCATATTTGCTGAGTTTGTTTTGTTTGAAGCAGCATGCTGCTTAAGAATAAAGCAAATATTACTACAAGTAAATTTTGTGTAAGAGCATTTAAGAACCTGAAAAGGCCAAAAGGACAAGCTAACTGTAAAACACTGTTGCCAGAAAATAAAACTGACAACAGTAAAACTGTTGATGTATTTTATGGGATAACAGTTTTATCACATACAATGCAAACAATATGAGTAAATTATCAGCATTCTAATTTCTGCTAAGCTGACCAGCAGTTTTCATGTTTTAGAGGCAGACAGCCTCCCAAGAAAAAAATATTAATTTATTTTTCTAAATATTTTAGAATCTAAAGGGGAAAAATTGAGTGATGTAAAGAGTCAAGAACCCATCTGGGTCTGCCAAATAAAATCAATGATATTAAAGCAATTTTTAAAAAAGAAAGGAAAACATTAATGCTGATCAACTTCTATAGGTTGACGATTGTGATTTTAAGCTTCATAGAAATGCAGCCTTTTCCACAATAGAATCATCCTGCCCAGGATCTGTACAATGACACAGTGTAGGAGCCATACTGACACATTAAGCTTGAACAAAGTAAAATTATGTTTTTTGAGACAAACATCACCGATGGCCAGAACTGTCATCCATATGATCAACAAGCTACTCAGACCATCTCCAGTGAAAATTATAGACTTTTAAATTTTAGCAACAAAACTTCTTTGGAATATGACTTTTATTTTCAGCAACATAAATGCTGTATAGAGAAAACAAAGTTTTTGTACAGTTACATTAACTAAATTGGTAAACCATTCATGTTTTTATTACTGTGAGCACTTCCTTTGCTTTACATAGCAAACATGTTTCAATAATTTTTCTTTGTTTTGTTTTTTTTTGTAGCAATCCCTGTCATGCTTTGTCACCTCACTGTGGACATCTCTTACAGGCATTTTAGTCCAGATACAGGAATAGCAGCTTTGTCAGTCCACTGACATTTTTGCTTCTCCTGTCAAGAGGTGTTGAATAACCTTGGAGAAAAAGTAGTGAAGGAGACCGTGAAATTTTCTTTTTCAAACTTTTCATGCCCAAAGCGCCCACCTAACACATTAGCCCTGCCTATGTCAACAAAGTCAGACTGAGGCATTGGCTGAGTTGCCAAGAAGATATCTTAATGCCACCACAGTCTAGGTTTTTTATGCAGATATGGACTCATTTTATTCAGTGCATGTAACTGTGAGAGCCTTATAAGCTTATTTACTTGTTTCAAATGTATTTGAGTGGGAATACAAAATAAAACCATGTTTTGTTTAAAATAAACCAATATCCTGCTTATAGGGGCTCTAGTCAAAGATTAAGCTTTTAAAAGTCAAGCTTTCAAATCAACAATACTATTCTCATTGTCTCGCATTAAATTTGACTACACTTTAAATTTAGATATTAGTAATAGTTTTAAGTGTTTAGTGAAATTATGTTTAAATTAAATGGATCAAACATTTTAAATGTCCTTTCAAAAGCTTATCCTAGTAGCCTGATAAAATGTTTGCCTATTCTTTCTGAGTAAACAGAATATCAACAAACAAATAGCCCTAAATCACAACTACTGTTATCTACATTTTTAAAGGACAGGCTGGTCTAATTCATAATGCAAGCTCAATTCAACTCAATCTAAAGTATTCCAATATAATACAAATAGATTAAGAGTCAGTTACATGCTGTTCCAATTTACAATTCAGTCAAATTCAATTAATACGCATCTGTAATTTTCTGTTTAACAATACTTATCAAGTAGCATGAAGCCAATGACTTTGCAGACGGCCCTCGTTCTGAACTAGCATGTGGTGACGCTGGAGAGTAATTACTCCCTTTTAGCAGAGAGAGACATCCAGCAGAACTTCACTCCACTGAAAGTAGCCATATGTTAGTTAAGGGGATTGGAAGGAGTCGTAAAAGAAACACAGAAGCACTGATCCAGGAGAGCATTCAAAGTAAATGAGAGTGCACAGAACTACCTGAAATATAGTATCTGTTATGTAACATGGGTAAGCGATACTTCACTTTTGATCTGAAAAAAATTATGTTTCCACTGTTAAAAAGCAAAAGCACGACCCATTTTAACAAGAAAATCCTCCCTTTAGAACCAGGCTCAGTATCAGCAGTCATGTGCTGTGACCGGCTGAGTGTTAAAAACCATTCTACTGTTCCCAAGTTTTGGGGGGTTTTTTATGCACAAGCAGTTGTCAGATTTAGAGAGCAATTGCTTTTTATGCATAAGGCCAGGTTAATTTGATAGCTTTTCCCATTTAAAATTAATCTGTTTCTTAAACAGTTTATTTTTTGTAATTACTCAGGCTATATTTGAAGAAAGTGTTCAAATGACATACGTGTCTTTTCTTATTTTAATACCAATTCTCACTGGAACAGTTTGAATCAGCTAAATAACAGAAGTGAGGGAAATTTGACCAAGAGGATAAAGTAATAATGGTAACAAATGATTAACTACATATTTCTTGTGCCAAGAGCTTATGCCATCAGGACACAGTTGGATTAATGAAAATAAATTCAAAACTGAAATCCAGTTCTCAATTAATCTAAAAGCTGCCTTTTTGTATAATTTGTTCATTTCTTCATTGACAGTCAGGGGACAATTTTAATCAGGTTTTAAAATCTTTTTCATCGCGTGAAACAGCAGATGGTGATTTCAACGTTTAAGACTGGCTGATTATGAACACACCTTTTACACAGCAAGGGAAGCACAATTACTTGGTCATGTTTTGACTAGATGTAAAATATATAATTTAAAATCTTACTCTACTGTCTCCTAGAGACACTTTGTCTGTCACAGCCACAAATTATGTTTATTTTCCATTTTTAAATAGTCCTTAATCCTTTGGTTCTGAAGATTTTGAATGCGCAAAGGAGCATCTTTTTGTCGATTGAGTCACATCCAGAAGCGCTTCTGTGGCTGTAGAACAGCCTCTGGTATTAGCATGTATAAACAGGCTTATAAATGGAGCACTATTACGCTGTTCATTTTCATCCTCTTAACAGTAAACAAGGCGGAACAGGCCCTGACACCCTGAATAAATAGAGACCAATGCACACAAATTCAGCCGCACCAAGAAACCGTGGGGGTTTGTTTGAGTTAAGGTCAATCTTGTTTAGATTACTTTGGTCATAAGCCATTTTTTTTTAGTTTTGTTTGCTGAGCTTTCTCTGCGGAGGATCATGTATTCATGTATTCTGAAATCTGACGTAATGAATATGACAGCGTCTGCAAGGGTTGTAGACTTACTTTTGAGGTGAGCTCTGTTTGTGTGTTTTGGAGAGGGCTGGGGCTTTACAAAACAATCTGCACAGTGGGTGCACTTTTATGCAGTTTAAATAAATGTACACTTTCCACAAACCCATGGGACCATGGCGACATTGTACTATACATTCATGAATATGTTCAGTATGTGAAAATTAATCTTGTCATGTACTTTTGTCAGTTGTACTACAGTCCATGTGTTTATGCCATAAGATATTTAAAGGGTCTAAGATTTGTTTTAACAACTAAAAGCTGACGTGTCACCATATATCAATTATACCTGCATTATTTTTTGTAGTAACTATACTTGAATTTACCAAAATGTCTTTTAAACAGTTACTATATCTGAGAAAATACTGAGAAAATAATAGAGCAGAACCACAGCTTTCCCCACTAAAGTTTATGAAACTTACCCAGAATGTCAAAGCGCACCGACATTCTGAGTATGTCTGTCAAAGTAAATATGACTTTTTAAAATTTTCTCTAAAATCACAACAGTTCTGTGCCATCACAATGATATCACTTAGCAGGACTGATAACAATATATCTATTTTATTTTATTTTTATCAACTCTGCAGAATTAGTAAAACTAACTGCAACTGCATCCACTTTGTAATCTTATCTGTGTTGATTTGATAGTGGAATCTGGTTAAAGTAAGAATAGAAAACTGCTTAAAGTTGCCGTCTTACTGGAATATCTCAAAACATCTACATGGATCTAAGCATAAAAAAACTAAATACATTTAAATCAGTCTCATGTCCTTTCATACCATTGAAGTATGTGGGACGCTTATGAAGCACACACATTTTCTATAATGAAGTGCGAAGGATATAAAAGACATGATGTACCACTACATCAGGAAAGACTGTTCTGCTGTTGTAGTAACATCCCTGTTTTCATTTTATTTTATTTTTTTCTGTTCTGGAACTTCATCTTTTCACAGCTCCCCTAGCCTCACTGTGGATTGTTTCTGATCTACAATCCTTTACATATCTGTTTTCTACAAAAATTTCTTTGCTCCATCGCAACATTACCGGCTTGATATGTATTTTTTTGTACCTGCATCTTAAAGACTTTCTATTTGGATTTGGGAAAATGACTCTGTTCTTACGGATCAAAGAAAGATTACTTACACTAAGCAGTGTAAGTAATCTCACACTGAGTTCAAGAACGTCTTAACAGAGACCAGATATGTTTTAACCAGACTTTGGCTGAGGTTTGGACTGGGCCATGGAGCAATGCCCTTCGAGGGACTGAAGACTAGTAAAGCTGAAGAACCACAGGAAAATAATCTCGTCTCACAGAATGCTATTTGGTGACGAGTTTTAGAAGAAGTGCTTATAACTTGCACTATCTGCACATTGGCAGAAAAGGAGGGTAGCACACTGAGAAGCGGAAGGGGCAGCAGAGGTACAGGGCATGACAGTGATATGTGTTATGGCCTTTCAGAACTTTTTTGAAGTGTCAGCATTACTGTCACTTGCCAAAGGCTTTTTGAACAGCACATGATGTCTTCAAGAGCACTTCAGTTTAGAGGACCTACTAGTTGGATGGCAAAAATCTTTTATATAGTAGGTGCATTGTTAAAAATGTGTTTCCTGTGGAGTCATAGGATATAGGTCAGTGTGTAAAAAAATTATGTGGAAAATATAATATTATATTTTGCAAAAGTGACAGACTATCCTTTGAACTATTCTGTTCAAAGGCAGAACTGCACTCAAATGCATGGCAGTCATTTTAAAATTGAAGACAGGTGTATTTTACTGCTATAAGTAAAACAAGCTCCTGTCTGGGCAGCTGGATGAGTTGGAGGTTATGGTATCCATTTAGTAAAGTCCATCAATCTCCCTTTAATAACACAGATTATAACATTTGAGACAAAGCAGCATGTCATTGTGAGGGGCCCCCTCTTTGCTCGCGCCAAACAAAGATGTGACTAAGAACTTGGATTGGAATGGTAAATCACACTCAAATACGTCTGCCTTCACTAACATAGTACAGACACCCCGCTCACTTTAGCGACCTGCTTTGAGTTATTTATGATGTCGAAACTAATCTCACTTAGTGCTACAGGCTCTCCAAAAAGGAGGCCCTCCTCCTGAGTCGACTGCCGAGCAAGGGATGAGGAACAGATTGAGGAAAGGAGAGCAAGCGCAGAGCCACCGAGGACTTATTCAAATCCTCCCTCATAGATTAGCAATCGCAGCTTGACAAGCCTCCCTGCAAGTTATAATTTATTTAATTTTTTTGGAAATCGATGCTGCTTCTTACTAAGATGTCAGAAGAAACGAGGATGGGGTAGGGGGTTAATCCGTTTGGAATTTACAGGCGATGAAACATGAGACAAACTCACCAACATGTCATCGAGTACTGAGGATGGAGGAAGCAAAGTATTTAAATGAGGTCTGGAGCCATTAAGGCAGCTGTCATTCTGATTGGCGCTCTCTGGCTTTGTTTGTCCATGATGAATAGAAGCTCCCACTGTACGGGCCTGTAAGATTTACGAACATTATGCTTTATGTTTATTATAAACATCATGTTTTAGATTCATACTTTGACTTTGTATTAACATGTTCATCTTTAAATGTATAGTCTATACATAGTAACTTTAGCTCAATGTAAAATTAATATCCCAACACATTTCATAAGAAAAATGTAAGCTTGGCCTTCATGCCCATTAGTCTGTGATTTCGTTCTCTCTTGACAAAAACTTAAACCATTAAGATAATCTTTCTGCTAAAACAAACATAACGTGACAAGTAGTGTCTGACGGAATCAACACGTCTCCATTGTTGCAGCTTCCTCACTGGGACAGTGTTTTAAACAAATAAACAAAGTGTGTAAGTGAAAGCCAGTCACCAGCCCCTCTCTGCTAATGCTGTTATAACAAAAACGTTCAATTGCTTTCATTACTAGGAATAGAAAAAGCATTGCTACACCCAGTGCACAATATAATGATGTTAAGAGATTTTCATGAATGCTTTTATTGCAGGGTTTTCCCTTGATTTATTTAAAGATGTAAGCAATTTAAAGCTGTGAACTCAAAAATATGCATCTTCAGAAGACAATTTTAAACCAATCTTCAGTGCATTTTTCAAAACTTAAACATACTGCTCTTGAATAAATGAATATGCATGAAATATTAATATATTTAATTAGTGATATACTTAACCATTTCTAAACTTTACTGCTCTGCACATAGTTAACTTTAAATGAAACAAATCGGTTCCAGTTTAAATGCAGACTTTCAGGTTTAATTAATTTAATGGGATGAACAAAATAGATTGCATGAAAACATGAGGAACTGAAGCATTTTTTTACACATTTTTTTTATTTCAGCCCTCAAAAGGGAGAGAATAAATTAAAAAAACTGAACTTTTTTGCCCTTTTAGATCTTCTATGTAGATGCTGAGTTGATAGAATAACAGCAAAGTATCTGCTACAGACCAGGCCAATTACAATGTGAAGAACTTTAAGAGAAAAATGTAAGAAACTAAAGCACCGAACATGGTGAGATTTGTTGACCGTTGAGTTTTTTTGTTGTTTTTTTTTTCTGGAGTCTGAGTGAATGTGTGGTTTTTGTTTTCTTAATTAAATACTACTTAGTTTTTGTGTATTACTATGTTCATCTTCAAAACTTTCAATAAACCAACCAACAACCATTTGGAGGCTTCAGCTCTGTGACATTTATAAATATTTGACAACAGATAAGGGGGCTCTGTGGGGTTCCACTCTGAGAACCACAGACAAGTCTGCTAATAAAGCAAAGGCTATCAGTAGATCCTGTACTGAGGACTGCACAGTGTATCCAGACAGCAGGGAAAACACATACCTTCCAAGTGATGCACGCAAATAGATATACAGTCTTTGTTTTTGCTCTGTTTCTCACATAGCGACACATGTAGACACTCACATCCGAGCAAAAAGGCACACATTATCAAGTAAGAAGAGCAGCAAGAGTTTGTAATTCAGTCATCACAATCAATAATGGAGAAAATGAAAAAGCAATTAGATGCTTTGTTACCAGCAGTGATTGCAATGATGCTGTGTGCAACTGTGTGAGAAAAGCTCTGTTTCCAAATCATCCCCTTGCATTTGCTCTGACACTCGAGACAAATCGTTGGAAATAAAATAAGACTGGGATGGCCGGTGTGTGAACAGTCAGAGAATTCTCATTGACTAGATAAGTAATGCAATGTGTGTGCTTGTCAGCGTGTATGTGTCTTAGCATGTGTTTGTGTGCATACCTCAGTCTTCTTCCCAGACAGCTGTTAACCTTCCAGGTTTGAATGAGAAACAGGTGTTGGGGCCAAGCGCACCCTCTGAGGAAAAAACAAAGGCCGTGTAATCGCTGACACATTGCTAATAACGTACTAAATATCACCCAGTGAGGTGATTCAGAATGTTTTGTGGCTGAGTAGTTTGTTTACTGCTGTAGTATGTGTGAATAAAGATTGTAGCACACCTACAGTATGGATTTTTTTAAAAGCAAATTAGTGGGGGTTTTTTTGTGTTTTTTTCCTTTTAGAGTGCCTTGCAAAATGAATCACACTGGCTTTTTAACATTTTGTAATGTTGCAACAATGTCAACAGTGTTGATGCATTTTACAAGAATTCTATGTGGTAGATCAACAAAAAGTAGAGCTTAATTGTAAAGGAAGAAGAAAAAATAGACAGCAGTTTGTTTGCTGCAATTCCAACTTCAAGTCTTTTGTAATTTTGTTTCTGTTAGGTTTTCACATCAAGAAGGATGAACAGCAATTTTGAAGACTTGGCACAAATTCTCAATTGAATTTAGGTATGGATCCTTATCGGCCCATCCTAGGAGATAAATATTCTGTATAGAAACCATTATACTTTGGATTGAACTGCTAGAAGGTGAACCTCCACCCGAATCCCCACAGCATGAGGCTGCCACTGCAGTGTGTCACCATGGGGATGGTGTCTTCAGAATCATGTGGAGGGTTAGTGTTCCTCAACTCTACTACTAATAAAAAAATAAATAAATTAAAGGGCTGAATACATGTGCATCACTGGTTAAGTTTTTAATGTGGAAAAATCAGCAAAAAAAGATGTAAAAGAGAATCAAATTTCTTTTTAATTGTAATTCAAATGTGAAATTGCAAAAGAATATTTATTGCTGCTTGTTGGTGCTTTGCGTTTACAGCACTGACATTGTTTGCACTAGTCTACATCTGTGTGTTCTTTATTTTTTGATCACCTTTCTACCCATTCTTCTTTATATTACTCAACCCCCCTGTCTTTCTGTGCAGTTCTTTATCTTCATCCCATTGTATTACCATGTACTTAGCAATTCCCTCGTAGCCTTTTTTTTTCAATCTCCCCCATTTTTTTTACTCAGTGTTGTTCACCCACCCGCACCTTTGATCGCCCTCACCTTTCCATTTTGCATGTGTGCCAGGATCTGAGGGCCAACGACACAGTGTACAGCCCAGTGGCCTAAAAGTGAATACTTACATAATTGCCAACTGTCTCCAATCATTAGGGGCAGCCCTTAAAAAAGATATGCTTTGCCGACAGCTGCGTCCCCTCGCCTTTGCCAGCCTTTCAAATCGCATTTCCTTTAAAGTGCTCGTCCATATTATTTTTAACCCTAAAGCTGTATGTGCAATGTAGACAACAGCATAAATTTATAAAGGACACATTTTTATTTAGAGTTCTGGAATCTAAAGTAGATATAAAAACATTAAGAGCAGCAAACCCGACTCCATGTGAGCCAAACTGTAGCGTTTCTGCTCAGGGTTTTTTTTTTTTGTTTTTTTTTTATCACAATAAGCTTCAGCTTAAGTTGATATGACTAATACAGGTGCAGGTGCAGCCAATGTAACCACAAAAGAAAGCTAAATGTAGTTCAACTGCACGGAATGGCAATAAACATAGAACTGGTCTGTTGTGAAATATAACAAAGCATCATGTGACACTGATGTGAACACTTTTAGTTTAAACTGCTTTAAAGTCAGCTGAAATAGAACAGTGTGCGGAAATAGTGGGAACAATAACCAATAGAAAATTCACAGAACTTTACTCAGGAAACCTCAATATTCATAGTATATTACAGTTTCAAGTTAGTAATTCTTGTGCATTTTACCTTCATCTTTTACTTGCTGTGTTGGCGTTTTTCTTTGAGAAACCAACCTTACCCATGTCCTGCTTCTTTTTGATTTTTGTATTCTTTTTTTTTAAAGAGTGTACATCTCCAAGAGGACAAAGATTACTCAATGAAATAATTGGGTGTATTAGATTTTTTTTTTAATTCAAAGCTTAAAGTATCTCAATATTAAATAAGTTGGACTTTGCTTAATGCAAGATAAAAAAACAAACAATTTAGATCCAATCCCTAAAGCAGTATCCTTTTATAGTTATTGTGCTGATGAACTGGATACAAGCCACCTCCTTGTATTGATGCAAAATGGTTGCTCTTAACATTCCTATTTGGTTGCAAAAGGTGTTTCAGTAATACTTTTTTTTAAAACCCAAAGTGTTTTTTGTCCAATCTTGTGCATGAAATGAAATGTGACATTTTCTTGTGAGATATTAAAAGTGATATACGTTCACATGCAACTCATTTGTTTATAAAACTACTGACATTTCTTTGCCAGTTCCTGCTGAGAGAAAAACATACATTTCATTTCCTTGCTTTCAGAGAGACCTTGCACTGTATGCTTAGTGACAGCTGGGTCAGGTCCCCACATATTGAGGACACAGCTGCCCTGCAGACATGTGCTCATGCACAGAAACACACATACACACACACGCACACACACACCCACACACACACACACACATAAACGCAGACTCTCATGCATGCAGCAAGCGAGAGCAGGAAAGCAGAGCAGTGTAGAGAAACATACAACCACATTTCTGCTGTCTGACATAAAGCGTATCTGCAACAAGTATTCAACAAGAAGCATAATGTGATACTTATTGATTTCACACAAATTTTAATTAAAAAGAAAACAATATTGAACTTTGTATGCTATTAAACCAGGTTTGAAATTTATATTAGAAATTATATTAGGAAAGTTTAATATTACATGAATTTATTTTTGGACAAAGAAGCATGTAGGATCGTTTCCTGAGAAACGACCCTACATGCCCAACTGATTGGGGCCTCAGTTAAATATGAAAAACTGAAAGAAGTTAATAATGCTATAACTTTAAGCACCTGTAAGTGGACTGAAATTATATTGTGCTTTTCCAGTGATACTGACCTCTCAAGTTGCAGATTGGTAGGCAACGTGGGGCTAAGCGCTTTGCCGAGGTGTAAGATGATTACTCTACTGACTGTACCACAGTCACCTGGCAATTGGTTCATTTTTAGCATAAAATTTTAATAAAGTAACGTTAAAAATATAAAAAATAATAATCTCATATTCCACATGTTATAAAAGGTTATTTGCTAATGTTGTTAGCTGGAATTTGGGGACAAAAATGCAATTTTATAACTTGCGTTATATGTGTTTTTAGAAAAAAAATAATTTATGTCAGTTATATTCACATTTTCCTCCTCCACACTTTTTTGCAATAATATGCATTCCCATGATATGACCCATGGACATTGCCATATCCAAAACGTTACACACTAAGAAATGCGAGAAAATAGTTTCATTTCTGACAGACGGCATCTGCGTATGGCATAAAGCGTGTAGGTCTAAGATAAATAAAACCTACCATGGCAAATCAAAATCTGGGTCTGTGCTTAGAAAACCGATGACCTGTGAAGCCTTTTGTTGAACTTTGAGTCATTATAGTGGATTTTTGCTTTGTTTTTCTTTATATAATGATCATTAAAGGCCTTACTTGAGAATTAATATGTTCCCACTAATTTGTAGTTTCAACTCACTCACAGAAGTTCAGCTTCTTATTGTGTATTTAGACATGAAAATGTTTATTTGAATTTCTCTGCTATTCTTAATCTTGAAACTAAGTGTGTAAATCCTTATTTCTGAGATTTTGTGACTAAACTTTATTTAAAGGGTTTCATTATTCTAGATGATAAAATATGTTATATTCATGAGGGAGCTAACTCAGAATTCATAGTTTACTGATTTCTTTGTCTTACACCTTGTCTTTTTCCAAGGTGTAATGCAGAGGTAGTTTCAAACAGCACTCAGTGATGAAAAGCAAATCTAATTTAAGAGACTAAAGAAATTAGTTTTCTTTTTTCTGTCATGAGACACAAATAAGTATTTCAGAGAAATGGTGTGTAAAAGTCCCCTACAAGAAGCTCCTAGGGGCCATGAATCAACCATGAAGGATAATCAAATCAAATGCAAATGCTGTTTGTGTGAATTTTTTTTTTCTGCGCTTGATGCTTGATGCCCTAAGGGGCCTTTTCAGTTGTAAGAGGAGGGTCTGTACATAATGATGGGTCACGCTTGAGGGTCCTTTGTAAACATGGTGAGTGGGAGTCCTATTCTTGGGGACAAGATGGAATTAGCCCAAGACAAAGAGAGGTGTGAGCAAGGAGCATGAGGATTTCTTTTGCAGCCCAACCAAAAACACTCAGTCAAATAATATCATTAAAACTCAACACTACCAAAGCAGTCTTCCTGATTTCTTGCAATTCATCACATGCATTTATAATAAAAAATGCTTGGTGTTGTTTTTATATGTTAAACCTTTTACACACTACAGGAAAACTATCCTGTTATAGCCACAATGACTAAAACATTTGAAGGTCTGAAACATAAGTAAACCATAATCAGCTTCTCAATTGTTTTTTTTTTTTTTTACAAAAGATACAGTAAGTACAGTTTAAGTGCAAATTTCTGAGCCATTCAGTCTTGTCCTCTAAAACAGATAAAAAATAAGATTCCTGACACATGTGAGCATCAGAGTAACTACGCCGGTTATAACCAAAGCACAGACGTCAAACTTCAATGCTTTTAAATCTCTGCAGTTTGTTAAGTCTCCAAGTTACAGCTTTCTGAAATGATTTTTCTAGAGTTCCTCTTACTTTCTATATAATTCACCAAATATCTTCACATGAACTGCAGACTTGGCTATCACTACTTTTGTCTTGGGTGGGTATCTATAGATGTTGTTATGCATTGAATGTGGCATTCCAAACATAATATCTCAGCTTTTGATCATAATCTGGTCTGCATTGCACCAACTTTGTTTTTCCTATCCGATTGTTTGAAATATTTCTCAATTTAAGAGATGAAAATTGAGCCACCATGGGCTACAAGTCCAAATCTAACTAAAAAGGAAAAGTTGTAAATTCATACTATCCTTTGATGTACCATATTTTTGTTCTATTAAGAGTGTTGTGCAAAAAACACCTACAACAAGACATGGACAAGACCAAAATTATCATCACAATTGATTGCAATCACCACTTGAATATAGCTTCTAACGGGTATTTCTATTAAGCTGGTCTTAACTGGAGAAAATAATCATTAATAATGTCATCCAAGTTCAGTGAAAAGTGGGTTATGTATTTCATTTTCAGTACCAAACACACAGTACAAAACTGATGTTTAAAAGTTTACCGTACATACATTCATTATTCAGTTGAAGTTTATGTTAAAAAAGAATTCTTACTTTTTTCACAGAATTCTGACTTTAATCTCAGAATTTTGACGCTAATCTTGTCGCCCTAAGGGGCCTTTTCAGTTGCAAGAGGAGGGTCTGTACATAATGATGGGTCACGCTTGAAGGTCCTTTGTAAACATGGTGAGTGGGAGTCCTATTGATAGCGTTATTTTTATTTTTTCAGTGGCCCTAATCGTCTTCCTTAAGCATCACACAACTGCAAAAAATTGTTAAAACAATAAATGGTTGGATTAATTTAGCTGCATTAATGTCTCCACTAACATAAAAATTTTTTTTTAAAAGACAGAGATAGCAATCAAAATCCTAAAACGCAGACACAGCACAATAAAATCCAACTAATCAGTACAGTCAATGTCACATTATGTTAAAAGCCAAATCTTCCACTTAAGATTTAAAAATATACAAATGGAAGAAAATCTCACATCTCTGAAAAATAGTTTTCAGTGGCTAATGGTACAGGGAAAAAAGAAAAAGGTTCAGTAACGTAGCCTTGTGACTTCAGTAGGCCAGCACAGGATGAGGTACTGCTGCCGATCCTTAAACTTCTTTAGGAAAGGTTGCATTTCATACTCTGATGACTTGAGCCTCTGATTCCCACCCGCTGCTCCACGCATGAAATCAGCATGCCATTATCAATTGCTTCAATCTAGGGATCTAAAACTACTAGAAGCACATAATTTTCACAATTAGTTGCTAAATTTTTGTTTGTTAAAAACGGTTAACAGAGCTGACTTTGTTTTGTTGAGTTGCTTTAAAACACAAATGAAAAAGTTTCAGGATTTATGTTTTTTCCTAGGAGTCCTTTAGTTTGTAGTTAACACTCATTTCCAGTATTTTACTAAGAAAAGGCCATTTTGAAACTGGTATAAAATACATAAGACATCTGAGCGGAGCTCAGGTTTCTTCATCAGACGATGAACAGCCGCATGCTTCAAGTCCTTTGGTACCTGGCCCAATGTCAGACTGCGATTAATTAAATTAAGACTAAAAAGTCTCAGCGTTGGAAAGATCTCAAATCCACACAGTTTAAAATGACACATACAGACTGTATGCATTGATTCACACTAAGGTATTTATCAAATATTTACATATTACACAGGTACATAAAAATGTTTGATATACATCAGCCTATCATAAACTAGAAAATGGTGAAGCAACAGTATGACTGTCCACAGTGGAGCAAAATAAACATCAAGAGTGCCAATCTCATGTGGTTATTAATTACAATGGTCTGGTTAGTATTGGTTCATATTTTACTATTATTCAGTGAGGAAATGCCCAAAACCGTAGGTGGTAACTAATCAGTAATTGACATATAGTTGCTGTGAATTTTTTTTTTTGGAATTTGAGATCTTTATACAATAGAGCAGTGGATTACTACTTATATATGTATAAATAAGTACACAGTGTAAACTACCCCTACTGTGACATTATTTTCTCTGTTGGATTCCTCAAACAAAATCTTTTGTTCAAATATGTAACATTTTTAAATTATTATTCTAAACTCTCATTTTCTTGCTCTATTTTTGATTTTCATTCCTTTTTTGTGATAATTTTAAAATATATGGATATTATCTAAACAAAGAATTTATTTGAGGAAGCTTTTTCACTTCCAAGGTTAGGAGCTATTAGTTCTGTTGTTTATTAGTTTAATATTTTCAGTATGCCAATGTGCACGTTAAGAAAACTTTCAGACTCGTATCACCTTTTTTGTCAATTGCCAAAAATAAAACAAAATGAGTGTTTTGGGTAAACCTTTTGACTTATGTGAAGTTAGCATCCAGTTTGACCCGTTGAATTAAAGATGAAGTCACATTCAAAGCAAGAAGGTGACATTCAAAATCACGTGGAATGAGGCTGGTTCATCACAGAAGGATGCCAAGACCATCACAGTCAAAAGCAACACCCTAGCAGAAAAGAGCAAATAGGCTCTAAACATGTTGAAAGGCTCTCTACAAAGAGATCTTGAGTTTACTACTCTTGGAGAACCTCAATAGAAGAGAGTAGAAAACAATAGTGGGTTAACATGATTGTAATTGTGGCTTTGAGAAGGACAAGGAGCTTTCTGTTGTCTTTGCTGTTCCTTTCCCAGTGAAGGGGAAGTGAGGCGTACTGATGACAAAAGTGACAAGTAATTGGGAGCACAAAGGAGCTGGTTAACCATGGCCCTAAACTTCAGGAAGTGTTAATCAACTGAATCCTTAGGCAGCCAAGCTACTGTGCAATTTTCGCCCAGAGGTAGATTGGATTTTAGCAGCTGGAACGTAGCAATGGCTAGATTGGGTTATAAAAGATATGTAAAGTATGGCTGATTTGCTTGATTTGCTACTAACATATTTATTGAGACTTCCTGCCAGAATTTCTTTTCTTCATTAGAATATAACTGGAGCTTACGTACATTCGTAATGTAATGCCGAAAAGAGCAAACAAAAATGTACTGTTATGTACAAATTATTCCTGTCCTCTCTGTTGTGATAATATTGAAGACACTGGGTTGTAGTTTTTTTCCACTTTAGACACAAATTAATTATGATCCGCCTTCACCCTCACAGCTTAAATAACACAATGTAGATTTGTTTTGCACAGCTATGAAAGAGCATGACAACAGCGGGATCCATTTAAAATATCGAGATTAAATACTAAACAGATTTTCTGGGCACATTATAACATCTCTGTGATTCCAGTGACTTGCAGTGGAATTTGTGGGTTCGGGAATAATGAACTGCCCAATCTGTGTGTACACAAATGTATCTTTAATGAGTAGTGTCCCAGTTGTTCAATTCATTACAGAGGCTGTCTAACGCTTTCATCCTGTGCTCACCCATGTATGGCCTCAAACCGTGTGTGTCACAGAAGTTGCTTTGTGTGGCTCCCTGTGTGTGCAAGAGGAAATAGTGAAGGGTTAGTTTTAAGTATGAACACATTTGTATTAAATATTTCTGCCCTTCTAGCTTGAGAAGCCAGCCTTAATTAGCACTGTCTGCCCGAGTCAATGCCATGCACGCCTGCCCACAAATAGGCAACAACAGCATGAAGCAAGAAAGAGCCTTTTCACCTTAAAGCAACATTTTTTTCCCATGTGCAATTTTAGTAAGGGCTCACATCCAAAAGGATCCCTTGATTCCTTTCCTTTGGAAGATGTTGACTTCCAGCCGCTGCACTCAGACATAAGCTTGAAGAAGGAAAAATCCTCATTAATTTTTAGGCTTCCTGGTAAATGGGTCTTGTTCTCAGCTTTTTGTCCCTTTTAGATGGATGCTGAGTAAACTAGTTAGGAATTGAGAGTTTTCATGGAATGCACTTCTTTCTAATACATTCAATGAGCCCCTCTGAGGGATCAAGTTCAAGCTTATCTGGCTGCTTTGATTGAGATTTTATGTGTTGGCAACTTTTTTTATCTCCTCATTCCTAATACTTAAAACTGTTAACTCTATGGGAAGTCTTTGAAGAAGAACTGCTGTGACCTTAATTAAACATATGGAAAAACTGGGCACACGCACACACACACAGACTCGCACACAGCTTGAATGTAAAGCAGGCCTATAAAAATATTCCATACATTTTCTGTGGCCAACGGCGCCCTCAGAATGTTAAGAATTTCATTTGATGTTTCAATAAAGTTGTAACACGGCCGCTCCTTCTGCTAAGACATCTTTCTAGTTTCTCGCTATTGACTGTCCTCAGTCATAGTGTTTAAAGAATCAACGTTGATCCAGTTGTAGTCTAGAAATATTAGACAAAATGATTATGATAGTTATCTTACTTTAGTCATCTGACATACTTTCAATTTGTGATGCAAACAAGCTATGCATCACAAATTAAAGAGTACCCTATAATATTTGTATTGTGCTATGAAAAGTTAATGTGCACCACTTATAGTTTTGTGGAAGATTTCTTTTCTGTAAAGCTTTGACCTGCCGAAAGTTATTTTAGCCGATGATGATTTTTCTCGAATATATGTAACACTGGAATATAAAAGAACAGCAAATAATTTTTCCTAGTCACTAATTAATTGTGTATTTTAGGAGCAGAGGCAACATTTTGCATGTGTGAATGTGTTTCATTTCTAAACAAAGATAAGTTGCCCAGGAAATTAACATTTTAAGTTGTGCCACAACTTCTTGTGATGGCAATTAGCGTGGTTAGCATTGCTAACTGTAAACATCTGTCTACATTTATATTTCCTAAAGAATGGAGACTTTCCAAATATAGAACATTTAGTGACAGACCGGAGATTAAAATGTCAAAAGGATAAAGCAACTTCACTGTAACAGGTTTCAGCTTTTCTGTTGCCTGCAATGTTCTTGCTCTCCTGACTGAAGTTGGACATTCACAATTAGAAAACATGATTTCTAGTTTCTTACATGTTTTTTTGTTTGTTTTTTGTTTTTTGCTTTTTGTGTCTTTGATTTGCTTTTGAGACATCTCACTGAAATTTTAATAACTTAAAATACCTAATACAGAGTCTATAACAGTGTAATACAAGGCAAAGTGGATAACAATTGTCAAGTCAGTATGTGGTATGGTGTGATATTTTTATAGTTTATTTTAGAATTGCATTCACAACGCAGCTTTGAAGGAAAAGATCACATGCACTTTCTTTGTGGTCCATACGAATAGCAGATACATCAAATCAACAAACCACTACCTCAAACAGGGCTCTGTCTCTGTAAAGCTGCTCCTAAAAAGTTTCTATGGAAAAGATCGGGAGTGCAGACTAAGTAAAGCTCAGCTAAGAGTGAAGAAATATGACGCTTTTATACTTTTGATAAGGAATGTATGATTCTGAGCACAAAATAGAGTTAGCAATGCCACTGGTCTGCAAGCTCAGCACCAAGAGCCATTGATGCCGTATTATTTGTGTGCAAAATGGAGTTGGTTCAGTCATCACCCAGTGTGATGTGGCGGCTGTCTTTGCTCATCTGGTTGCTCCCCTGCTCCTCTCTCACTGCATTACCAGCAGGGAGTCGCCTCCCAAAGCCTGAAAAAGACACACTCCATTAATCCTACTGCAGGACCCAGACACAGCTCAGATATGCGATAAAGGAAAGAAAAAAAGAGCTAAAACATCCAACTCAACTAAAATTCACTGAACAGCACTTTTGTAAAAAAAATAAAAATAAAAATGTTTTTTTATTTTTAAAAAAAATAAAAAAACATGTTGTATGTTTGTGTTCAAGCACACATAATTTAACATGTATGTTATAAGCAATGTCTGTCAATCTTTTTGTGAACTGAAACTTAAAAAGAGCCATAATTCAATTTTAATTAATATTCTTAACTTGCAAAATTCAACAAAAGACACATCACTGAAGACACACTACATTTATGAACATTTGAATTCAAATGCTTTTGACTAGATATTTGCCAAACAGAGTCTATGGTGATAAAGCTGCTTCCTTAGGTTTGGTGTTTGAGATTTAACCTCTAATACTGACTGATGGTTTGATATCATCATCCATAACTAAATGTATATTTGCCACCCTTCCTGGTGAAGTATGTGAAATGCACTTGCAAAATATCATATAAAATACTTTTTTGTTTTTGTTTTTGTTGCATTTGATGTTGACAACTACTGCAGTTTTGTGCTCTGTAAAAAATATTCCTCTCTAATAAAAAAAAATCTAACTCAACTCTAAAATGTTCTTCTGGTGATTCATATAAGTAACTTTCTCTGTAGGTTTTGGACTTTTGCTGCCATTCAAGAACACATTAATGACAAGAAGTGTGGGTATTGATTTATGCTTTTTCACAGGAGGGACAGGAGAGCAACCAGCCTCTTCCTCATAACATACGGTGCATCAAAATAATTGGCAGTGTCCAATTATCCTGTGATTCATGTTCAGGAGATCTGACAAGCCAAGTGAATCCAAACTTTTTTAATCAGGAAGCCTCAAATATGAATTACAGCTGGCTGACTGAATAAAAAACAACCTAGCTACAATGCCACAAAATTTCAGTTATTTTTGCCTTTTTATATGCCTGAATGCTTCATATAAACATGTGTTAAATCACACAAAGAAAACTTGGCCAAAAAAATAATAGCTGTTTCAATAACATGTTTTTAAGATAAACAAAAAGTATTCCTAAAGACCAAAACAATCTTGCCCTATGTAAAAAAAAAAAAAAAATCAAACAAATTGATAGTTTCTTAAACCTGACAACCTTTGACCATGACAACTGGCATTGAAGCTTTTCACCTATGTCAAGCAATTTTGGCCCACTCTCCTTTGCGTAATTATTTTAGTTAGCAAGTGTGAAGGACTATGAAACAACATCCTAATCAGATTGAATTCCAGACTTTAACCTGGTCACATAAACCATGTCCTCTCATAATTTAGACCATTGTCCTGCTGCAAAAACAGATTCTCTTGATCTTAAGGTCAACTGATGGCCAGACAATTCCTTGAAGATTTTCTGATGGAGAGCAGAATTATTGGTTTCATCGGAAATAGCAAGTCATCTAAATTCAAAAACAGCAAAGTAGCCCTAGGAGGTGATTACTTCTTCATATCAGAACAGATTGAGTTGGATTTCTTTTCTCTGAAAATATTAAATCACCATTTGAAAACAGTTTGTTTTTGTTTTAAACTACCAGTATTTCATACTGGTTGGAATAAAACAATTCAAAACTGATACACACTGTGATTGCAATTAATCATGATCAACTCCTTAGAGAATCTTGCTCCATCACAAGATAATTTTATACTAAGATAGATGTGTATATAATTTGTCTTTTGTAGCCCACTCTAACTGATTAAGGATTCTACCCTTGACTTCTGTCCGGGTCTTGCAGTTGTGTTTCCGAAGTGTCTGAATTGATCAACCATAAAGTAATGAGGTCACATCAATTACTCATATTGCATGCATTAAAAAAGAGCACAAACAAATGTAAAAGAAAACGACTAATGGAATCAAGAACATTCTGTATCTGTATCAGGTAGGTAGTCCTAATTATGAATCATATCATTTATGTTATCTAATATGAATTATTGTCACACAAATGTTTTCATATGGTGTAGAAATCCTACTTAAGTTATTTAGAAAAATAACATGTATCAAATCAAACTATCTGGAGCCCACATAGTTCAGATGCACGGTAAATTATGGCAGGTGTAAAAACCCATCTACATTCTCCAAAGAAAGTTATACTTAGTTTTTAATTGGCCTTTCGTCAGCTATTAGCTTCATAGTGTCGGTGTCTATACACTCTGTAGACAATACATATGAATATGAATATGAACATGAATCGAATGCATATTTGCAATGCTTTTCAATTCTGGTCAGTACACTAATGTGAACATATTGGCCAATGGAATGTGCAGAGTCCTGCCCTGCGGACATTGTAAACAATGTGCACAGCTGTCACACCCACCTATTTCCAGAGATAGACACTGAGAAAATTGGAATAAGTAACAAATGTCTAACATCAAGAATCCACATGAAAGATCAAGAACCATGCTCAAACACTTTATAGGGTAAGGACACAATGACAGGTCAAGCTTGAGATAGAGCATTTGAAAAGAAATGTCTTCCAACCATGAAATGTCATTGCTGTCAATCACTAGGCAGATTTAAAGTGGCATCAGAGATGGTACAGAGTGGCTTCTGTCAGTTAGGGCATTTCATTGTTGCTTTTGAAGCAGAAGGATCTTAATTCAAACAAATAAATACAAAACTATGCCTGGGAGACTATAGTTTGATCAATGTATTCAAGCCCATGATCACATTGTCCATTTGATTCTAGTCAGGGAAATGTGATGCCTTCACCTTGACACAGATTCTTTACATCTGATAAAGCCAAGAAATACAAGGTAATTTGTGATACTTCTAAACTAGGCTATTGGAAGCTCTAAGATGAACATGGTGGTATAAATTGAAAATTAAGTTATACTCCTTAGCGTGTTTGGATGGACTTAATAAATAGGTTATCATTTAGGATTTTTGAATCTAATGTAAGAAAAGGAACTGGCCAATTTCAGCTACTGGTCAATCATCTAGAGCATCTCTAGTTTTATAGTGTACACAGTAAAACAGGTTTGTTAGCTTGTTAGATGTACTGTTGTATAAAGAATTGTAAAGGTCTGTGTGACAGCTGTTCCTGCTGCCATACATTAGATAAGTGGTTAAATGTAACCAGCTACCTCAGAGCTTCAGATGGAGTACCACATAAAGGAAAAAATGCTAATTGTGTCAGATTTCTATAAATACCAAAACCACTAAAGTGGATCATACCACTGTCTGATTGCAAGGGGAGGGGAGAGTTGATGTTAATCATTTGTTCTGTTTTTTTTTTTTTTTTCCTTGGACACATAGTCCTGAACCAAAAATGTATGTTTTTTGTATAGGTCAATTAGTACTACTTTTAAGACTAGAGTTTGTCACTCAAGTCTAACAGTCAAGTCTTGTTGTTAGTTTGTTGGTTGGTATTTCCTTTTTTGTGAA
The DNA here is from genome assembly GCA_903066825.1 of Alfaro cultratus. NCBI lineage: Eukaryota > Metazoa > Chordata > Actinopteri > Cyprinodontiformes > Poeciliidae > Alfaro > Alfaro cultratus. The sequence goes on from CAEFZX010007992.1 coordinate 28,208, forward strand.
AACATTGGTCTGATCAGCAACTATTTGAAGGGTAACTAACACCCATCTGAAAGTTAAACCCCACCCCTCAAGTCAAGATCTTTATTTTATATGTAGTGTATTTACAGTATACACTATATGGTGTACTTGAAGCAGAAATCCCCACGTATAATAAAACAAATTTCAAAGTTATTTCAAAAGAAAGTTTTAAATCTCAAAATAGTAGCAACAGCAACTGGCAGACTTAGCTTTTCAAGAAAGAGCTAAAATCTTGTGTTCACTGAATACATATAGATTCGCTAACTCAATGAAGACTAACTCACTTCATTGAGTTAGTCTTATAAAATCGTACGAAAATACACAAAATGCAAAATGTAATGTGTTGGATTATGGGAAACATCAGTAAGTACAGATACATTTGTACTGCAAAACACAGTTAAAGCTGTTGTCTTGCTTGCAAATGGCTCAGACCTTAAGTGCAAGACAGTGAATGTCAATTTCACATGTAAAAAGACAAATATTTACATGCATAATCTGTTCTTCTCAGTCTCAAAACAGAATTTTTTTGCAGCACATCATTTAGGTGAGATAAATGACAAACTATGAGCAAGAGAGGGAGAGGCTACATAAGCTTCTGCTTGGATGAGCATGTAGGGCACGGATGCACCACGCGCCCTGAGGTGAGTGTAGAAGTTTGGTTTTTTTTCTTTTTCTCTTTTTATATATACATGTCAAGCAAGCTTCACTGCTTTCTTGTGACATTGCTCCTGCCTTAGAGAAGAGTCAGGCCTTTTCTCAATTAATAAAAAAATGTGTACTAGTATAACTGAGTAATTGTTTAAAGTACACATAAACGTACTGGTAGATTTTTGTATATAGCACCAGTACAGTTTAATCAGTTTTGATTAAAAGCATTTGAAGTAAATATTAATTTACTTGCATTTGAGCTGTTTTGATAATGGGCTAGAGAGCATTATCTAGTCTTGTTCATACTTTAAATGTTATTCCTACCTGATTGACATTCCTTTAATTTAAGAGAAATAATGGTTCATTGTTTTCTTCTTCAACATTGGACATTTGCACCATTCCTGACAGACTGATGGCAGGATTAGGAGAGATTCTTCTTCAGCAGGGTCAGGGCATCTAGCTTGATGGTAAAGTGGATGGAGGTGAATGAAGAACAATACTGGAAGACAAACTGTAATAACCATCTAAAGAGACAGAGACAGAAATTCACCTTCCAGTAAAACAATGCACTACATAACAGCCAGGCTTCCAGTGGGAAGTTTTAGATTCATGCCTCCATGTGTTAGAATCACCCCTTGACCTTACAGATTTAGATCCAATTGAGGAGTTTTGGTGACACTGTAGAATTGGTTTTTGCATATGCTCCCCATCCAATCTGACTGAGCTTGAGCTGTTTTCCTAAATTGCTCCAAGAAACATTTGCAAATATGTCAATCTGTAGATGTGCAAAGCTATTTTGAGACATATCCAAAAAGACTTGTAGCTGTAAATCTTCACTGATGGGGCCTGAATACACACACACACACACACACACACACACGCACACGCGCACACACACACACACACGCACACGTGCACACACACACCCACACACACACACACACACACACACACATATATATATATATATGTATATATATAAATTTATATATTTATATATATATATAATTGAATTCTATGTTTAAAGACCAAATGTGCAGTCTTTGCTTTGGTCTTTAGATGATTTCAAAAAGTCAAATAAATATTAATTTAAAATACAATGATAGTCCAGATTACAAGTCTGTCTGTTATTTTGCTTGAATGAAATTGAAAAGTTTGGGTACCGATGCTTTAGGTGCCATGCATGGGGTGGTGTTTATGCAAATGGTCCGAAGACAGAAGAATACTGAATTTAACACACTGAAAGAGATTTGGTTTACTCTGTTCTTGGGAATGTGACCTATCAAATCTTCTGATGGAAATGAGCAATCCAATCCTTATTTCTTGTTAGAAATCCTTGGTGAGATTAGATATATAATTTGAATATAAATAAGACTATCTGGGCTAATTATAACCCCTCAGTCAGCTACTCCGCTTGCACAGAGCAGTAGCAGTTGAAAAAAAAATACTGAAAAAGAAGAAAAAGACAGATGATTGGAAGATGAGTGCAAGGAGGAGGATGAAAAGAAGGAGGAGGGGGTAAGAGGAAAGAAATGACGAGGAAGAAGTCAAAAGATCAATCCTTAGTTTGGGATTATCTGTTCCCCGATAACATCCTCCACCCCACCCACTGCCATGAAGATATGCTCTCTTTTAGGGTAAATAATTCATTCACCTCAACATGCACACTTACACACATATACGCAAAAAGCACCTTCACTCATACCGCATCCCCCATGCAGATAATCCTGCTAGCCAAATTTATACCTAGCTTTGTAGTTACAGTCTCCAAATGCGATTAGCGCTTATCTGAAGAGAGACCAAACTACCGTCATCATCGAGTGCATCGTCATATCCATATTCATGTCTTTTAAATCCCCTCTGGAGTAAAACTAAAGGGATTGTAGCACCTGAGAACACTTAACTCTTAGTAGTGGTGGAATGATTGCAGATTCCTCTATTGAGGTCAGAACTCAGCATAAAACATTTTCTACAGTTTTATTCTTGCCAAGAATCATTGTTTGGAGAATGGTGACCGTTTTGTTCAAACCAAACATTGCAAAAACATGTACTTTCCTTTAACTAAGCAGCATACTATATTCAAACTAGTTCACACTTTTCCACATCAAGATAATAGTACATGCAACAATGTTTCTTCTTTAGAATCACGAATTCAGGTCTTCAAAATGCATGGTGTCAAAGGACATAAACCTTAGGAAATGAAATGAAAACAAATATATATTTTTTATTTGTGAACCTATTCACTATATCTCAGTCATCCACGTATGAGTTTGATATTGACGGGTATTGCCTCTGCATCTTGTTTATACATAACCTAATTCGAATCTCCAAGAGTGCTTGACTACAAAGCCTAAGCAATATAAGTTTTGTCTTGTGTAATGATGAAATGTACCTCCCGTTAGGGCAGAGATCCATGTTCTGCCTAGATTTTTGTGACTGTGTTTGTACATGGCAGGAGTGACGATGAGGCTCCCAGTCAGAGGGTAGCACCAAAATGAAGGGTCAGACTATGAGCAGGAGAAGGAAGAAGAAAAAAAACCTCTAAAGCTTGTATTTTAGAAACACACCAGGGTGAAATATGCCATAAACTACCCCTTAGAGGCTGTTAATGTGTAGTGAACCTAAAGTAGTGTAGTGGAAAGTGTAGCTCTCAGAGGTTGTTGGTTTAGCAACAAATTGTGTAAAAAAAAAAAAAAAAGGATCACTTTTTTTTATTTCAAGGACCAAGAAGCTCATGAACATTGACATAAAGGCATGTCAAGCCCTTAGGGTGACTTATAGGTCCAAAATAACTCAAGGATAAGAACTTTGAAAACAACTACATACTGCATTTCAGTTTAAAAAGGTAGTAGTACCCTGCAGGAAGTCATCTGATTATGGTAAGTAGAGAGCCAAATTTATTCAAAACACAACTAGAAACATTCAAATGTTATAAGATGGAAAACACTCGGTAAGTGAAATGCTAGATTAAAATATTGTCTAAGAGGTGAATTGCCATGCTGTACTACAGGGATGATTAGGCTATGAAAATAGTTATTGTATGTGGGAGGACAAAGAAACGAAAGAAAAACGTTACAGCAAAATAGGTCAAATATCTGCATTCAAATTGGCAGACGTTAAATTGTGTACCTCTCTTTGTTTTGTCTTTTATGTAGCCTTGCATCATACATCCATAGCTATACTAAAGAAGTACCAGAATTGATTTAATTATGTTTATTTATTGGTAAAATAAATAAGCTATTTGTTGATAAAATAAATAATAGCAACAACATAATACTGGGGTGATTATCTAGTTTTTTTGTTGTTTCTGTGTGTCTTATTTTTTACTCCCATTGATACTTCATCATGCTTAACTTGCTGATTCTTGTCCAGAATGCAGCCAAACTCCATTGCTGCTGTCTCAACACCTGTTACTAGACTGTACATATTTTGTTGCTGTATTAACCTTTACAGTTTTCCAGTTCTTCTAGTATTTTGAAAGAATTATTATTGTACCACTGTGCTATAGAAATTTTGTGTCTACCCCAAGTTGGTTGTTGATCTTCTATTTGACACCTTTCCTTTATCATCTCACAGATACAGTATATTCTCTAGTGACCTGCCAACAACTGAAATACGTTGTCTTGACAGTAACTATTGGCCTCCTGAAGATAATGCTTCAGCCATTACTTCCTTGTTTTCTGTTTTTGTCAGCACCCACCTGCCCGATTCCCTCTGATGGTCAGCAAGCCGGAGGTCTCAACTGTAAACCTCTAAGAAAAAAACAGTTAAAAGTCTAGTAAGTAACGATGCTCCTTTTAAATTAAAATTATTTACCAATTTAACCTTCCTCTTTTTTTTCTTTATCCTTTGTGCACTTTCCAATTACATTTTTCAGCACTTTGCTTTGCTTATAATGGCTGTTTGTCAACCTGAAAAAAGTCAAATGATGATTTTAGAAAACTTCTATTTATCACATCATTGTTTTTTCAATTATTTGAATTACTTAGATGATTAAATTTTGAAGGAAAAGAATATGGTTTGTTTCTGATCCAAAACCACAAAATGAAATATGTGGTGAACTTGCAGCTTTGCCTTTTACATTTTTACTCATCCTCCTTCATCTGTCATTGTAACTGTAATGCATTTTGAGATACAAAATAGAAGACCTGAAGCCTGTGTCGTGGCTTCAGGTCTTCTATACTACTGTAACGAATGTTTCCCATCATCAACCACATAGACCTACCCTCAAAACCACGGCCTCAACGGTTTTTTACCGCTTCCACCTCCTTCTTTGCTGTATGTGTGCGCGCGCGCAAGAACTGCATGCAGCATGCAGCTGCTGAAAAAGCATCTGAAACCCTGATAGCATCATCACACAGGAAAGAAGCTAGAGAGCTAGACACTAGCTTGCGTTGCTAAATTTGGAGGAAAGGGGAGAAGTGGAGTTGAGTGCTGCATAAAATCTGTCTTATTGTGGAAAAGACAGATGTTCCGTGAGCATGGGAACCCATCAAACCTCTTCACTGTGGCTTTTTTGTTGAGGGCAGGATCGCAAAGAGTCCTTATCCAAAGTTTATCACTACTAATTAGCAACGATGGGTGTGTAATGTGTGCAACTGAATATACACACAAAGGCTTTATGGATGTATGAAAGGGCAGATGGAAGACAGCGACGTAGACATGCATTCACTCCCAACCTTTAGACACTAAAAATAACTTCTGGTGATACGTCCACCCCCTTTTTATGATTTATGATTTATTTGTATTCGAAGCTGGTGACTGAGGCAATGGCATATTGTAGTTTCTTGATTATTGGTATTTCAGTAAAAAAAAAAAAAAAAAAATCAAGCATGCTTTTTTGTTTTAGTATACATTTTAGTTATAAATGACATAATATTCAGAAAGACCACATTGCCCAAGGAATCAAAATGCTACACCCTGAGGCAAGCGGTGTTTTCCATTTTCAAGAGCAAATCCTTTGTGTTGAATCAGAAGAGCCGACTCCCATCGACTGAGGGCATTTATACATTCATACATGTCAATGTGGCAGCCCACTCGTTTACATTTCAGTTTAAAGATATTATATAATTAGAATTTGTTGTTTGACACTGTACACATGTACTAAGACAAGATAAGATATATGATTATAAGTTATTCTCATTATTATGGTTGTTTTAGTTAGATATGTTTGCAGTGTTTTGTTCTCTTGTTTTTGAGCTAAATAAAAATGTAAAGTTTCATTAAATTATTACACAAAATTAAAAGAGTGCTTGCTTTCATAACAGAACAAATACATAGAATTAGGCAGGTATAAGGCTTTCAAAAAAACACTAAATGCAAAACGATTTATTATCATAAACCACATTCTGCCAAGTCAAGCTAAATTATGAAGCTGCAGATGATAATATATTATGAACTGTTTAGTAGCCAAAAGAACTCTTTACTAATCTACAAAAACTACAAATACAGGCTCATGTGGAGCTATGAATTACATCACAATCTTTGCATTCAATACTTTTTACAGTTCCTTGCAAAAATGTAAGAGAGGGTGCATTATGCAAAACAACATTTTTTAGCTTTATATAATGTTATAATGTTTTTCCCTCATCAAAAGAAAAATACCTAGACTGTTGCTTTGATTCTATTATTGAGGAAAGCCTGAATCTCCTGTGGCAGCCATTCGGAGGTGCCTAAATGCTTGCTCCCACAAAGTGGTGCATATTTCCTCAAAGCTCCTCTTTGTAGCTGCAGTTTCAGCTGAGCTTCCGGCTCACAGAGCTCCAATTCCTTCCCTGCACAGCTCCACCAGACTGGCGGCAGCAGAACTGTGCATCTGTTGAACTTATTGCAAGAACCACCTCTCAGTTCAACGCTTTTAAGTAGAAAGTGGGAAGAAAATGACACATGTTTTCCAAAATTTTTCCAATTTTGTGGTGTTTGAATAAATATTCACTATTGAAATTTAATTTAATTTATATTGAAATTAAATTGCCCCCACAAGGTAGTGTTTATTTACAAATTACTTACATTCTGTGGTATTAAAGGGTGAATATTCACACAATTTACAGTTATACATTAAAATTTGTGATTTTCATGAGACAAAAAAGTACACTCATTAAAGATCCTTTAAATGCCACGCATTACATTTTCACATTTACTTAGTGGGCCCCAAACAAATTTACCTTCTCCTTCTTCAGGGAGTCCTGATCACCTAAACTAAAAATGCCACAATTGTTAAAGATTCAACTGAAAATACATTCAATATGAAACTTAGCAAAGTGTATGTGAACCATAAAATAAATACAAGGAAGGGAAATATGTATATGGATAAACAATAGAGTGCAGAACTAAGCCAGTATATTCCACCACATTTCCTCACAGCTAAGTAAAACACTTTCAACTTCTTTCAGTCTAGTTTTAAGGAGTCCATTGAAAGCATGAGAAAGGAAAGTTTCTGAAATGTTAAGTTTTGGCTCTATAAAGAGAAAGTTCCTTCATCCTAACTTTTCAGTAATAATTCCCAAGGCAAGAGATGCATATCTTCTCATAATCTGGTTTACCAATCATCTAATCTAATGTGCTGTGAGTGAACTTTGTTCACACCCCAAATGTTCTATCCCTGTCCCCTCTCCCTTACTCCCCCTTCCCCTTCTCTCTGACTCCACTCCTTTCATCACTCCACATCCGCAGGGGAGATGTAAAGCTTTTGGAGTAAATCAAGGCTCCCTCCTTCATAAACGCCTGTGCAATTAACTTAGCTTTTTCTCCCTCTGATTTACGGCGACCATGTTGGGGACTGGAGTCGGTCACAGGCCCTCTGGGTTTCAAAAGAAAAGACTCATTGGCTAACTTCCCTCACACTCTTTCGGAAACACACACTTATGCACACGCATTCACATATGGAACCGCAAAAATTGCTTGCACATACGCAGACTCATTCACATCTGCTGCTCTGAAAAGAAAATGATGAGTGAAAGGAATAAAAGGGCAATGAGTGTAACAATGCGGCCTAATGACAGAGGAGTTGTTGACTGGAAGCCACTGCTTCAATTCATCTGACACCATGTCTTGCAAAAAAAAACATAATTGTAAGCTATAAATTTAATCCATCTACAGCACTTATGTAAAATAATAATAACAAAGAAACATTTTTATAACCGCATATAAAAATCCGCATGATGTAATTGTTTTTTTTAAAAACAGACAACAAATGTTCACATTTTAGGATCAATAATTTCAAAACTCTCTGAGTCAAAATGTTCTGAAAATGATAACCAATACATAAAGTTTTTTGATTCTCATTGTGGTGCAAGGAAATTTTATATTACTTCAACTGGTATCCCTTTCCTATTCTCACAAGACATGAAGACTAACTTCATGCACTTGATTTCATTGAAAATATCACAGTAGTTAAGAAAAGTAGGCATAAATGTGACAATGTCAGCTTACGTGAAAGAAATACTCAGACATGTCTTACACGTGTTGCACAACTCTGCTGCTGAGTGGAGAACACCTGTAGTTTTGGTGGTTTTATTTCTTGAACTGGAACCAACTATATGGGTGTTTTGGACTTTGAAGTTTTCCACGGTATTATAACTCTTCTCTAAGCAAGTTCAGTAAGACTATTTGTAGGTATATGGGGGCGGGGGGTTTGCAGAAATGATTGCATTTCTTTTTTTCACTGTAAGGTATAACCTCAGATGTTTCATCCACCAACAGTAGTACACTCTTCCTCTGATTGTTCATAACTATAAGTTACCTTCTATTGTAAAATAAAAGAAATGTAGCAAATGTTTATCATCCTTTTTTATGTTATATGAAACTATGAACATGTTCAATGAAAACAAAAATTAGCAAAACATGACACTATTCTTAGTAATAAGACAAAAAATAGCCGAATGAGACTGTGGGCAGTAGGATTAAGGTGAGCTTGTTGAGAAGACAGTGTTAGTGAAACAGCTTGTCTCACTACTGAGAGAAGTACAGCAGAGTATTATGCTGAAGTGTACTTGAGCAAAATATTAACATATACCACACATTAAGTCACTGAAAGTGTTGCAATAGATTTTTGTCCGATTAAAGAGCTGCTTCTAAATGTGACTGAAAGCACCAGAGTTCATAATACACTCAGGTACTGTTTGCCACATCATAGAATATATAATCGCTTATACTTTCCATGTGACAGTAGTTTGGTTTTCTAAAATTTATTTTTTTTGAGCCCGCAAATCCAATTTTAATTTATTCTTTGCATTTCTTCATGTAACTAGTATAACTGCTTGTGCTTACTAGTTTAGTAAAAATGCAGCTAATAGAGGGGAGTGCAGACAGTGACAGATTTCTGATTTTGTATGCTGCATTTCTTTTTCTTTTTTTTTTGTTCAGGTCCTTTGTGTTCTGTTTTTAGAAAAGCTTCTAAATTTAGCTGAGAAATGTCCATGATTTTAATGATTTGTTCCCGAACTAGCCTGTAAAGATCAACTTTCACATCCTTCAAAGGCTTTGTACTTCAAATGCAGCCACAAATCTCCCAGTTTGTCACATTGCGACTCCCAGAACGTCTCTGATTCTATTTGTGTCTCTATCTATTTACTTAAATGCATTTCAAATGTATTGGCGAAGGCCCCTCCCAAAACCAACCCACATTTCCAAAGCCTGCTGCGCCCCCGACACACACTCTTTTGCACACTGTTACATACACACACACATGCCCCTGAAAAATGCTGTGCCCTGCCCTTGTCTGGTAGAGCAACCTCACACACACTGGCTTCATTCTTCCATGCTATGGACTGAGAAGGTTGATGTGTCTGTGTATTACTGTGTGTTAGAGTGCATCAGTGCATACAGTGTAATGAGCATTGTGGGTCTGTATGCGTGCATGTGCATGTGGAGTGCAGTGGATTAAAGGAAGCAGTTATGTGTTTCATGTTTTTCTAGTGATTACACTTTTATATCATTTGTGGTCAAGGCATAGACTGCAGATGGACTTCATCCAAGCAGAAGGCTAATGTGCACATAACTATTTGCATGTGACAGATGCAGACAGAGCATGTCGGGATGTGTGCAGAAGTATTCAGGCAGATGACCTTCTTCAACCACCTCTCATCCCCCGTCCAATCCAGAACACTATGTCACCTCGATGTGCCCCTCCTCAAACTCTTCCACTCCATCTCACTGTGATTATGCTTTTACACAATATTCATAGTCAACCTGAAAGTAAAATACCCACCGTTCCTGGATGTTTGGATCACTACTTTGAAGTTCGTGACAGGCTATTTCATTTATTTTCAACTATGCTTTGAGCTATTTCCAGCTGAGTGTTTGGGGTCATAGTGTTGCATTAGGATTCAAGACATACTTCAAGACTTACACAAACCTGCTCTTCTAACCAATTGTGTTCTAAAAAGCTTTTTTCATTCTTCTGTCTGTTGTGCGGTGCTTGCAGTGAGACAACCAAGTAGCCATTTAACAATATAACCTTCTGTTGCATTGTGTTTACAGTTTTGTACTCTTAACGGAAATTATTTTTGTTATATGTAACCACACTGACGTCCAGTAATAAAATCGTTGATCCCTTTGGGGTTCTTTGTCTGAAAAAGCTGTTCCAGATTGATTGGGGATAGTTTCTGAAGTAATCTTAAAAATCTATTTTTAGAAGTACAATCATTCTTGTTATTTTGCCTGTGGATCTCCAGCAGATTATTTGTTGGAATGTGTATGGCAGAGAGGTAGCTGTCTTTTTTTACACAGCATTTATAGAGTAAGCTTTTAAAACCACTGCCCTTGATTATAATGATCTTCAGTAGAAATGCATGTTTTTGTTTGCTTTTTTTTTTTTTTTTTTTTTTGCTAAGGTGCGCTACATGTAGCAAAGCTCCCCAATGAAAGAGAAGAAAGGAAAAATCCAAGGCAGGATGTTTTTACTACAGCAACAAGAGAAGTAGAAGAAAATTTACATATTTTTCACCACTTTTTTAAAGATGTTTAAAAATCCTTAAAATTGTTTTTGCAGTTTAAGTGTTTTATTCATGGAAACCACATTTAATTTAAGTACATTCATACTCTGGTGAAAAAATCTATTACATTTTAATTATAAATATACACAAATATGACACATGACCTATTTCTGTTAAACTCTATTGAAAATGATAAAGTCAGGTGAGATATGCTGTGTGTTGATCTTCATTAATTGAAACAAAAAATGGATACAAGAGAATTTTTTTCTCACCTATTGTCCTACATTTATTCACTTTTGCAATAATAATAATTTAAAACAATTAGTAATAAAAAATAAAAAAAAAGAAACAAGAACTAACAAACATGGCTGGACGCAGGCACAAGTTCACACTTCCACTACACACATTGAGGATGATGGTATGGAAAGTATACTATAATCTCAAAATATAGTGACATAACTACTGCATTTTTTCAATGTGTGGGGACTCATTTTACTATTTTCTTTTACATATTGTGATTAAGAATGGCAAAAATGTGCAGGATGTTGTTGCATAAAGGTTATAAAACATAACAAGATAAAAAAAAAAATAACATACTGTAGAGATTAAAAAAACATAAAGTAAGTCTTTTGTTTTCTTTACTTTTTCACATGTTTGTTTGTTTTGACTTTATGTTTGTTTTACTTTCTTTAAAATGTAACAAAATGACTTTGCTCTGACAGGACTAGTGAAGGCATTTACATAACAAACTAAAATGTACCATGATGTGCCCTGACATGCTTAAACCCTAAACCTAAAGCTACCCTTGGCTTTCTCTTTTCTTTCACCACTTGGGCACTAAATCAGAGAGACAGAAACATAACAGCAGCTTACCTTGGTGTCAGCCCAAGGCACCAAGCGCTTTTTCCCCTCCCTACATCTTCACTTTGTAGCCCCTGCCAAACACTGTCACCCCAAATCTCCCACTAACCCGCCTCCTTATGGCAGCAGCGCTCACAAGGCGACCACAGTGGCATGGCGGAGCCACACGGCACCATCTGCTTCAGCAGGACACGTGGTGGAGGGAAAGGATGGGCTTCCTCCATGTGCACCATCCCCTCAACCTTCTTTATCCAAATCCTTCTCCCTGTTTGCCACAACCCCAAACCCTCCACTTTCTGCCCTCCCTCTCAAAAAAAACAAAAAATAAAAATCCTGCCGATAATTTTTAAGGAATGTGGTTGGATTTATGAACTCTTGATGTAGTCATAGCAACCAGCAGCAACTTGTATTTTAGCAGGAGAACAGGGCGGAGTGAAAGGGATTTTGGGTGGGGAGAGTGGTAGTGAAATCAATGTGTGTGTGTGTGTGTGTGTGTGGTGTGTGTGTGTGTGTGTGTGTGTGTGTGTGTGTGTGTGTGTGTGCGTGTGTGTGTGTGTGTGTGTGTGTGTGTGTGTGTGTGTGTGTGTGCATGTGTGTGTTTTTATGGTGTTGGTAATGTTGTTGGGGGAGTCCTGAGGAGAAAGAAGAGGCATTGTTGTGTTGGCATTCAGTGTGTCAGCAAACCAGAGTAATTGCTTGGTTTTTACAAAAGGAGATGAGCTAAAAGCTTGAATGTGTGAGATGCGTTTTTTTTTTTTTTATAAAAAGCACGCATAATAGAGGCTAAAGGAAATAAACACTTGGTATTTATATTAGTTGTTGTTGAATATTAATTTAGTCTCTTTTAGAGAAAAATAATGAATGGGTCAATTCAATATGCCTGCATGGAACCATGGGAGGCAAATGTTATTTCTAGCTGTCCGTTCACAATACAGTTTAGGTGCAAAGAACTTTTTATGTTTACCTCAGGCTAGCACCTCCATATCATTTGCCACGTGCAAATTCAAGAAACATTCTGCGCCTGATCTGTTTACTGTCTCTCTGGCTGTGTTTCTGCAGCTCACTCTGGGATGTATATATCTAGCTTTTAGCTTCTTATCAAGCTCTTGCAGTGTTCCCTGTAAAGCTCAAACTCAACCACTATACAGACATACTTGCTGTGAAAAAAGAGAGAAAGAGTAGAGAAATAGGAAGGGAGGGAAAAAAAAAAAAAAAAACTCCTGACACCTCAGACTCCACTTCACAGCCAGTGAAGGAAGAAAGTGAGCAAGCCGCTAAGCCTTTCCTCCCCACAGCCGCCTGCAAGGTGAAGATATTGCTGCTCACATTTGGACAGATGCGGAGATCCTTTTGCATTGCGTGTGTATATGTGTGTTTACTTCAGATCTTCAGCTGTAGCTGAGAATTTCACATCTTTATTGTCTATGATTGCTTAATTCAGATAGTGTGCTTTCTAGAAACAAAATATTCAAAAGAAAATTTCAAATGTGTTGTTCCTCTTGAGTGAGATTTCAATTTGCGCACCGTTGTAGGCAACTAAAAATTATGTCGACATTAAGGGAGAATTGGACACTTGCTGAGAACAATAGATACTTGCTGAGGTCTATGTATCCCAAATGGCCAATTTTGAGAGCCTATAAATGGTTTTGTTATGCTCAAATTTCTAATTGCACAGCAGGATTGTTTGAGTGCATGCTATGAAAGGGTCTGTGATTGAGCTGCAAGGGGAATCAAAACAAACATACTGTTAAAAACTGTGGCCCTATTGGGTGTAAAGCTGTGCACTGTGTCAGACAGTAGCAGTATAATCAAACATGACATGATCCTATTGCCCTCCCAATGTCAATCGCTATTGGCAAACACTCAGGATCAGAGTGAGGCCAGGCAAAAGAGAGAGTAGTCATTACTGTTTGCAGACTGCAAAAAAAAAACGGATAAAAAAAAGAAATAAAAACAGCAGATGAAATTACACAAAACGGATAACTTGGAGGAAGTCTTTCTGTGTTGTCCAAACCCTAAACTCATGACTTATGCACTTTCATGTTACATTATATTTAATTATAGATCATACTGGGGCAGCCCTTAACAGAGTCTGCATGCCTCACAGGTACAAACAGTTGAATAATTCAGCAGCTGGCATGTGGGGTAGGATGTGGTGTGAGTGCAGTGGGAGAAAAAGCCCGCTGTTATTCAACTCTCGGCTTCATCTTGCTGTGAGACAAAATGGAGATTGAGCGAGGTTAAATATCTGATTTTTACCAGCTTGTCCCAGGCCTGAGCCACCAGAGGTACATGTATCTGGCAGAGAGAAAGAGAGAGAGAAGAAAAATACATCAATATTTTGGTTTACACCAGACTGACAGCAGCTGGATGGTGTTTTATTTTTAATGCCAGTTCATGTCATCGACAAACCACTTATGTGAGAATCGATTCAAACACAGACCAAGCTATAAAACACACAGTTATGTCCAGAGTTTTAGACTTTAGTATGTCACAAATGGAGATTTGACTGCTTTCCTTCCCACCAAATCCATTACCATTATCTGTGGATACCACATCATCTTAGACTCCCTCCATTAGGTGGGGGAAATTGCAAATGGAGCTATGTGCAAAAAGGGAACCACAGATAAAAGAGAGAGGGAACGGTAAATGTTGGTATTGGTATTTTCTTTTCTTTTTTACCTTCTTATTTTAAGGAATTTTCTAGATTTGTGTAAACCAAATAAAATTCAATCCAGTTGCTGTAATCTAAGTTACAATGGGTGTTGTATGTATGTTTGATGCTTCTTTTTCTCCCTCCTTTAAAAAACATAGACTGGCCAAAATTAGTCTGAAAACTTGATTGTTTTGCAAAGTAACAATGGGAAAAAAACAATAGCCTGTTTTCTATGGCTTTCACAACATTAAATGCCTAACTGAGACATAAATTCAGCTGCCGTTCTTTTACAGAGAGACAAAATTGGGGCAGAATGAAAGCTGTCTTTTCCATTCGTCACAGATATAACCATCGTGATTTGGCAGAGGATCGTCAGTGCGGCTTACAGAGCTTCTCTTCATTGAATTCTGAACTGAGGGAAAGTATCAGTTTTAGCGTGTACATTTGTTCACAACAGCCATTAGATTAAATCACACCCACAGATGTTATGGTCATATGGGATGTAAAATATCTAATTATGAATCTGACTTTTTTTAATAGTTTTAAATTCTGATGCTTACAGTGCTTTGGTAAAGCAATCATTTAGCTTGAACCTTTCCATATTTTGTCATACTACACCCACAAACTTCAATGTGTTTTACTGAAATTTTATTTGACAGACCAACACAACTATGTGATTTTACAGCACATAACTGTAAAATCAAGAGACAATTAACGTTTTATGTGTAAAAATTGGAAATACAGATTTCCAATGCACTCTTAAAAGTCTGGAATTGAGTTTCAGTGACCAGATCTGGATGAGTATAGAAAATATTTACATTTTTAGATGAATTTTCCTTCTCTCCATATGCCGTATTTTTCCCTCATCTGTATTATCCACTTATTGGGTTCTTCCTCATTTGTTTGTTCCTTCCTTCTTTTGTTCCTTTCTTCTTTCTTTCTTTTCTTCTTTTGTTCCTTCCTTCCCTCTTTCCTTCCATTCTCCCTCTCGTCTTTCCTTCCTTCCTTCATAGCAAGCAGGTTATATTCTAGTCTGCATGATAGGATATGAGGATTTTTTTATTTATTTTTTTTTGTGATATTTGGTCCACACTCAGCTGCTATTACACAAGAATTAGAAGAAGAACCAATTACAGTACGTAGACGACAGAATCACTCTTGGCACACTTGGTCAACCACAGCTGCTCTCTAAGATAGGACTTTCTGTTGATTCCTAATTCAGAGATGCACTCAACAGCTGACTGAATCACACAGAGCTTTCTTAGTAGCAGAAACTTTTAGGCTAGGATAGATGTTTTTTAGAGGACTGAGAATGTTTGAGAATACAGGCCCCTGATTATTTGACACTGACTTTTGAGGACTGGAGTTCCAGACCGCTCACTGTTCAGGGAGAGTTTAGCCATGCATTTTACCAATCCCACAGATATACGTAAAAACTGGGTTTGATTAATACTGTTCTTGCATTGAAAGATTTTCCTTAGCTATTCAGATTTATGCTCACTGTTTTGATTTGAAAAATTGAAACATAAATAAATATATATATAAAATGCTTGTCTTTCTGCTTGTGTTCATCTAGCACACTAAACTGTATTCAACGCTGCAAAAAAAAATGGTATTGTACTTTTACAGTGCTGGCACACTTTGGGAAAAGACAGGCTACAGACACAATATGAAAAAAAGATGCTTGTAGTAAGATTTTAGTGTTTCCAGCTGCCGCCTCTGCTGACTGTGCTGGGCGGAAGCATTGGATGCACAGCGGGAGACAAAACTGGGTGGAATGTGTTCTGCTCCTTAGTGGTTCCTGCTGAAATTCAACAATGAAAGGGGAACTTTGAGTAGCTCTGCCATCATCTTCTCTAGTGTTTTAAGTGCAAGAAGAAAGGATGACTTTGCCTGTGGCTTGTTGGATATAGCACTACTCTATTAGTTTAAATCTTTTGGAATTCATTACCCTGTACTAAAAGTAAATTCAGAAAGCATGTGTTTTATTTGAATCAGACCCCAGGGAAGAGATAATAGTCACTTCTGTTTTGATTTTTATTTTTTTTCCCAAATCTTGTTCTTTTACTTTATCACTGAGAATGTATGAGAATGATTGAAAAGTGTGAGAGATTGACCTCTATGTGATAAAATAGAGATTGGTTATGGGACAGATAAAAGGAAAGCACAGGATGGAGGGAGGGAGTGACTGGGAAAGAACCGTGCATGAGAGAGGAGTGGATGTAGGAACTGAAAGCATCCGGAATAAATTCCCAGAGATGGCCACGCATGGCTGAGCTGAACTGGCCTGAATCTGGGAGGTGGAGGGTGGAGGAGGGTTGGAGAAGTTGAGAGGCTCTGCATGTCCAGCTGGACAGAAAAAGAGAGGGAGAGGCCCCCGAGCACTGACAGGTGTAGCCTTCCACTCCAGCTGAGGCCACACAGCTGACCTGGATCTCTGGATATTTGTGTTTATGTATATTTTTTCTCTTGCTCCCTCTGTCAAAACATGTGCTGACTTAAACTCCAGAAGCTCCTCTCATAAGAATGTACAGTACTTGCTCTTTGTTCGTCAAGTAGTCATCCAAGTTTCCAAATCAAAGAAACAAGGTTTTTTATGACCAGATAAACCTCCTCAGTATTGTATTAGACCCTCTTTTGTGTTCAAAGCTGCCCAGGTTACAACTGTCATAACTTCAAAACTCTTGTGATAAAGGCATGGTGATATTCAGCCCACCTGACACCAACAATGATGCCATATTTTAAGCTTCTTCAGTTCCCTTTCATTTTGTACCTTTGAAGCCATTCTTACTGGACAGGGCATTAGAACTTTTTACTGTTTTACTTTTATAGTTCATCCATCCATCCATGGGACATACCCACTTATCCATGAAGGGATCACTGGAGTCTATCTACAGTCTATCCCCAGCAGTCATTGGGCTAAAGCAAACTAATATCTGCTGATCAAGTAGCCTGGCTATCTGCACAGACAACAGAATGCAGTTGACTGCGTAACAAGACATGCTACATAAATTAAGTATGCTATTTGCACAACAAGTATAATTTTTTCCAGAGGTACGACCTTAAAAAGAGTGAATGGTGGTGCTAGTTTGAGTTTCATGCTCTGACAGTCTGTTTTTCTTTACTTCATTCTGATTAGCCACTCCTCTTTTTGTGTTGTCTGTGGCGTTGTTTTCAAAAATGTTGGAATAACATTGTGAAAACAAAATATTTTTTGACAACCAAGCCTAGCTAAACAATCACTAGGAACAAAACTGGAAAACCAAAGCTATAAGGGACAATCAAAATGCCTATAGCATTTCTTAACGCAAATGATTGATGCTTGAAATTGTTGTAATTGTCATTATGCAAACTTAGTCATTTATCAGGCAAATATACTTTATTGGGTGCAGTTCTGTTTGGTCCATTTCAAAGAAGATATGCTACATATTCCATGGCAGGTGCCACATTTGGCTGAGACATCATGAATTATGGGATGACAGCAAATGTCTCATAATAAAATCACAATCAGGCTATAACAATTAGACATCTTAGATCTCTAGACCCAATGGACACCACAGAATAGCGGCCAATAATGTAATGAATGCAATTGCCATAGGGATATAAACCAAGTGGATAATAAGACAGTAATGATGCAATAAGACTCCCAAGGCTCATCTTTCCATGTCATAATTCTTGGCATTGTCAGTGCTTCTGAAATTTAAACCACTTTTCCCATAACTTTCTCTGCTTCCCACCATAAAGAGAACAAAGCTATTTTAATCAAAGCCGCCCTCTTCCCCCCTTTTGTCTTTGCAAGATGAAAAACAAGCTGAAGTGATCTTGTTCACTCCAATTCAAAGCTTCAGTCCTGTTTACAACAAAAATGTAACTGACTATCTGCTGTCCATTGATTTATAAGAATTTAAACATTTCCAAGTAAATTTTATTGACGACTCAGGATGTTTGATGTAAAACAGTTGCTTCTTATTCCCCTGGCAGCCATTTCTGCTCTAGCTACCCAATTAATTATTAGATTCCCTTCCTAAAATCAACATGGTAATGATTAACTGTGGTTAAAACGGTACCCACATCACATTCAATAGATGGCTTATGGTTATTGCAGCTTTTCTTTTTAGTATCATGCTGCACAGAAGATCACTCCCAATCCTCTTTGTGTGAAATGTCATAAAATTACCATATTTCAATAAATTTACGTTTTTATATTTTAAAAATTATCCTTCTTTTTTATGTTTCATCACCCAGACTACTTTACCGTGCACAAATGTCAACAAAATTAAAACAAGCCTCGTATTAATTCAGTTTGCTATCCCTACCTAATTAGGGGATGTGACTCTACCCATAATGAAAAAAATGAGTATTCCAAATATGACAAGTAAAAATGATAAGGTCAGTGCTGTTGAACAGAGAGTTCATTTTCCACAAATTAACAACGGAGGAGGTTGCACTCATGTTTAACTAGTAATGAACTGGAGCAAGTGGATGAGAACAGATTGATTTGCAGTTAGCAACAAAATTAATCGCACCTTGTAAAACAGGCAAGAGGAAAAATACAAAGGCTGTCAAAATTCAATGAGAAGCTTTTTGGAACTCATGTTTATTCCTTGTCAGATGTTTTTAGTGTAATGTACTGATCTTAAAAGCTCTGTTTCCATGCCTAACCGAGGTTCTACACACGTTTATAAATGTAATGTCCCTAAATGCATCACGTTTATGTCTATGTCTTGGGATAATTGCGACATCAATTAGCTTCTACATTTCTAGACATTTTTGCAAAGAAGCAGTTTTTTAAAGTCTTTGTCTGTTTTGCATTTTCTTGTCAATTCCAGAATGCAAAAGCCTTGCTCAAAAGGAAACATTTCTCTAAGCACTTCTGTTAACACTTACCACTAAACTGCTCAACTTTTATTACTTTGGGGACCGGCGTTTTTGGCTTTGTTGTCATATTTGTCCATTTCCACAAATGTGCAAAAGTGTGAGCAACTGTGGATACACACATACACACTTCAATGCACACAACCAAACCTCCTCTTGCACATACAACTCATACTCATACAACTGCACATGCACGTACACTCTGGTGGATACTATCAGCCGTGCTCAGCTGAGGCTCCGGGCCTGTCCGGTCCCCACGGCGCAGCG
The DNA here is from genome assembly GCA_903066825.1 of Alfaro cultratus. Taxonomy (NCBI): domain Eukaryota; kingdom Metazoa; phylum Chordata; class Actinopteri; order Cyprinodontiformes; family Poeciliidae; genus Alfaro; species Alfaro cultratus. The sequence continues at coordinate 47,468 of CAEFZX010007992.1, forward strand.
CTGACCAGGGGAGGAAGAGCTTATCTCACCCTCAGGTCCTTCCCTCGGCCCCAAGCCTTGGCTTCAGTAGCAAGTTGGCAGATGCCATGCAGGCCCCTGGCATGGCGCATTTGTGTGGCCAAAGCATATAGCGTGTAGAGCTTAAGGGACAGGCATTTCAACCAGACAGACGATCTTGACTGTCTGTGCATCTGTGTGTAAATGCATGTGGTTGTGCCGACCACACAGCAGATGGAGGTAAAGGCTCTTGAAATGACCGACTCGCACTGTCCCACCTGAATAGGTTGGCTGAACGTTAACCATGCCTGATGTTCTGAACACATTCAGTGATATGTTAGATTATGAAAAGAAAGAGATGAGAATAACCATTATGTGTTATGCCTTTCAAAAATATTTATACCTCTAAATCAAAATTTCAAATATCCATGTATTTTATTAGGGTTTTATATGGTATAAACCAATGAAAAGCAGCACATAATTGTTCAGTGGGAGAAAAGTAAAAACTTTTTTTTTTTAAATAAAATCCGAAAACTGGTGTTTATTTACATAAAACCTGTCAGAATCAACTATGTTTAACCACCTATTGTTTTCATTACAGTTGCTCTCTGCAAGCTCAGCAAATTTAGAAGATAAATTTGCTTCCTAATCTTATTTGCAAAATAGCTCATGCTCAGTTATGTTTGATGTAGATCAGGTCTGGACTTTGAGTGAGCCATTTTAACAAATTAATATGCTTTGATTAAAACCATTCCATTGTAGCTCTGATCCTATGTTTTGGATCCCAGTCCTGCTGAAAGGTGAATTAACGGGCTGTGTTCCCTGTCCAGGCAGAAAAAGAAAGTTCCTCGCAGCATGATGCTTTCTAGTCTTGATTGACTGTAGAGATAGTGTTGTGAGATGTGAGTATTCAGCCTCACATAGTGTTTTACATATCGGCCAAAATATTTAATTTTGTCCAACATGTAAAAACTCCAAAGTTTTTCCAAAAACCCTTTTTACATGTTTACATGTTTTTTGTATCACCTACACACTCATTTGGGTTTTGTCTGTCTTTCATCAGTGGCTTTCTCCTTGCCACTCTTCCATATATTTGTTGGCTGCTTCGCTGACCACGTTGCTCGACATGTCAGTTCAGGAAGACTGCCACATTTTGGTAGGTTTGTACCAAGATGTATCTAACAATCATAGGAATTGTGAAATACTCCTTTTGCTTTTAGATAAGAGCTTCAATAATGCTCTTAGAGAATCTTATAGCCTGGATGTTCCAACTTTATTCCTGGCCTGGTATGTTTCATGGCCTTGATGATTAGTTCAATTATGTTCTCTAACAAAAGAGGAGTTCACAGAAGGTTTTAAACATTTATTAAATTATGCTGAGAGAGGTACCTAATTCATAAATAAGACGACGTCTACTTGCCATACACCGTTTTATTTATAAAAGCGTACTAAACCATGTTGTATTTTTCTTCCATTTTGCAATTATGCATTGCTTTGTGTTGGCCTATCATGAGCCTGATAAAAAAATATGAAAATTTGTAGTTGCTCCAAAACAAAATGTGAAAAACATTAAATGTAAATATTTTTCTGACATCCTGTACAAAGATAAACTAAGTTGTGTAGCTTGACAGAAATAGAGCTCACATAATGTTTGGAGATACGTTCACACAATGCTGAAGCTCTGGCATTAACAGCCATGAAATCTTTGTGAAACATTACACCATTATCACCAATCATAATCAACATCCTTCTCACAAAACTAGTTTGTATTTATAAGGCAGTGAAGATGAGAACAGGTGTTTTGGAATCCCTGTCTGAGCTCAAATATTAGGTTAACATCTTTGGAAAGCTTCTTTCATCATGGCGCATTATGCCAAGTATTCACAAAACATTGCTCTAAATATAGGGCCACTGCACATTGCAGATTAGCCTGTATCGTGATGGGTGTTGTTTAATATGGCAGCACAGTGCTGTCTTCTCTTTTTGATTGGTAATGCTTGGAACCCCACAACGAACATAAGATAAATGTTTTTTGTCTTTGGAAAAAAAAATCTCATGTGCTCAAATGTTTGGACACACCAGAGGTAGAATTAGCCTTTCCGAGGGACTGCAGCAGAATAAATGTGATGCCACTGGAGTTTATTTTTTGAGTGTGGGCATCTTCCCCTTGGCTGTTTGAAGGTATTAAATAGAGAATGACATCTTAGCTCTCTGGGCAAACTCTAATCACAGAAGCCTGCAGCCAATGAAAACATTGACTTGCTCGATTTTGCTCAAGTCCTGTTTCAGCAGAGACATCCATCCTCTAATATTGCAGGGGGGTTTTTTGCCTTTGATGTGCAATCACACATTCACGTGAGTCCCGCTCACAGACTCACCCAAGCACAATACATTTGCTGAAATAAAGTCACTGCAGTGTATGTGACCCATTTTGCAGAGGCAGGGCTTTGCTTTCATAACAGCGGAGTGTGAGGGAACGAACAAGTGTATGAATGCATAAATGGTATATTCTTGCGCCGGGATGCTGCTGCACAACAAGCTTTTAAATCTTGAAAAGAAAATCATAGGTTGGTTTCTGGCGAGAAATGCTACTGTCATGCATCCAGTAATAACGCTGCTAGTCATACTTTACTGAGGTTATGGGCTAGACAGAATCAAAAGCGGTAGCAAAAGGTGAGAAAAAGGGGAAGCATTATTATCTGTCACAAAAAATGTAAAAATATATTGCACGGCGTGTAATGTGCGATATATTTCATGTTTCTTAAGTGTGGCGACAAGCCTCAAAACCCTTAAACATAATCCTCGAGCAGTTAATAATCACTGTTTCACGGTGTTGGAGGACCAAAGCGTGGATAATGTTTTGTATTGAGATAACGCCTTGCCTTATTCCTGCCGCCTCGCGTTAGCACAGGACACAAACGGAACAGGAGCATCGCCTTGAAGCCATCCAAATGAGGGTGTCTGCAATGGAGTGAAGTGAACTGAAGTGAAGAAGGAGGTGGAGAAGGCAGAAGAGGGAAGTGGAGAGCAGTGGGGATGAGGGGTAGGAGGCAAGTGCCACAAAAATCAGGGAGAGGCTGCTCGACCCTCGCGGCGCATTACGGCAGCAGTCAAGTGAATGTGAAAACAAGGGAAAGCTTTGCGGAATATCGATTTAATGCTGCAGCCTGAGCAGGGGGAAGATGCGTGCTCCAGATTACATGCGCTCTATTTCCCACCCATACAGGATCCTTGAGCTCCTCTGTCTCCACACTCTGGAGGACCACAGAGAGACGGGGAGAGGATGCTCTTTTATGTGCCATTTCCCTCTGTGAAGTCCAACTGTGTAAAGAATTAATGCGGAAATAAAGAAAACTGCGGGAGAACACAAAAAGTAGGAACATTTTATGCTAATTTGAGGTATTTCAAAGAGAATACAAAAGAGGCCACTTTCTGGTGGTTACCTCCATATCTATGGATTGCCTCCTTCTCTTTTAATTATCTCCAGATCTCCTAAATAATAAATCAGCTTGGGACCTTATCAGGATGAAAGAAATCTATAGCAAAACCGGTGTAGATCTTGCTATAGCAGCAAAGCAGCAGGAAAATTCTTCAAATTGGCCTGTAATTCTCTTGAAAGTGAAAATGTAAATGTGTAAATGTCATTAACTGTGAGATATGTGTGATCAGAAAATTCCTTTTTTTTTCTTAGTATTTATAATGTTTGTGAACATAAGTTGCCTTTGTGCTCTACAGAAGATGACTGCATCAAATATATTATTAAGAAAATAAATTCTTCACAAGCAACCATGGACCCATTAATGTAGATAATTATCAATTATCCATGAAAACTATTCTGCAGATCGTGCTGGTTGAGTCACAAATAGGGTCATGTAGAAATATTCTTAATGCTAATGAAACTTTTACTTTTCACGCTAGGGGTGGGGGGGGGTTGATATAAGGCTGCCATTTCACCAAGGTGCTCCATGAGCAGATTTTCTGTGACATATTTGAAAGGAATTTTCTGATTCAGATATATTCTGATTCCGATTCAGATATATGTGCTAAACTCAAGGACTATTTTATTATATATTGAGGAATCTGAACTACACTTAATAATTCCAAGTTCAAACTCTGCAACGGTTCAACTGGCTAAACCTGAACTAGGATAGTTGCTATATTTTGCAGTATGCTTTATTTTAAGTGCTATGCATTCAGCACCACCATATTGGTAATGTATTTAGCCAGTTACATAGACTAACTGCCACACCTCATGTGTATTTTTTTTAGATCAGATTTGAGGACATCGTTCAATGGTAAAGAAAGAAACTGACAGGATAATATTGTTTACTTATAATCAATACTGTCATCACAATTTTCAGCAACACTACAGCAATTAAATACTATCTGTGCTTGAATCTGATTGGCTACCCTGCCTGGACATCCCCACCAGAGGAAACTGTGAAGTAAAGAGAATAAATGTTCAGATAAGCAGCTAATGGTAATCTGAGCCGATGATGTTTACCGAATATACTGTAGATCAGGATTTACCCAGTATATAGTCATATACGCCTGTCCGACAAGTCAAAATGAAAATATTCTTGTCTGTCTATCTATATGTAGATATATAGGTATAGATATTTATTTATTTTAACTTGTCAGACATGCCTACATGTATCCTCTTACCTCTTACCAAATCTGTCTTGGTGTAATTTGATCAGTGGGATTAGCATATTGCGCATGTCTTCTACTTTTATTACTGTTTAAGAGGAGGAGCTTTGACTGTGACGGCAAAAGCTCCTGTCACAGTTGACATCCAACGTCACAATGTCACTGGTGTAAACATTCAACTTCATTAATTTCACATGTGCTCTTGGTATTTTTGTTATTCCTGAAGTCAGCAGTGGTTTTCTTTCACACCTCAACCTACTCATTGAGAAAGGATCACCTGAATTCAACAATGTAAAAGCCTGGTTGAAAGTCAAAACATTAGTTTTTTGTTTGTTTCTTTAAAATTACAACAAACTTCCTTGAGCTATTTGAGGTCTGGAATTACAGGATTTTTTTTTTTTAACAAAACTTTTATAATTTTCTGTAAAGAAAGTCTCAAATTGAATAATTAGGAAAGGCTGCTAGCATTTTATCAGCAAAATTACAGGGACTAAAGATTTTGATGTGGCTTTTTAATCTTTTCAAGAGTTGAATAAACAGGGTGGAAACGAAGGGATTCACTGTGGATGATATCCATCCAAGAAATCAAATTGCTCTAAAATATATTGAGGCAAAATTTAAAGCCATAACCATTTATTTAAAGAGTTGCAAACTGATTTTTCTTTTTTTTTTATTGTAATACTAAAAATGCTTTTAAATGTGTCCTGTAAATTTATCCAGGAAACCAGCCAGGAAATTGAGGGTGCAAATGTTCCTCTTTCACCCTTGACCAAAGAGGCAAACCAGTGGATAAAAAAGCATAACATCTCAATACCAATTTGTTACTTATGCTCTCCTACCGCCCACCCCCGCTCTTGCCATGTTGAAAATTATGAACACTCAGGCTCACACATTCTTGCGCACAGCCAAGTGAGGAGGCGCCTCCGCGTCCGTCCTGGGCCAATGGCGCGCAGGGTAGCCTTATCATACTTCTACCCGACTGGCCAATGGCGCAGCGCTCCCCGCTCACATGACGCCTTTCTGTGCGCTCTCCAGTCCTTTCAGGCGCTCAATCCCGGCGAGTGCAGGCATCACTGAAGACCTGACATCGGAGGAAATCGGACGTCCGCACTTCTCTCCCTGCAACTGATTGACCAGGTGTTCATCTTAAACAAACTTTATCTCCTTACGATGAGGCTGACCAAGCACTGCTGTCGGCGGAGGATGAGCGCCGCTTTTGCCGCTGGAAGAGACTTTTTGTGTCCAAACGGGGGAAAGGCAGGCAGCGAGACAATAACACCCCGAAGTTATTGTAATAAATTGTAAGTGGCGAGATATAATATTTTCCTTTTTCTGGATGCTCTTGTTCGCAAAAGTAATGACTTGAAATCAACTTCATTTTCAAATGCATAACTTGTTTCACTTTTGCATGGCATGAGTTCTGTTCTATTTAGTGTTAATTTAAATAGATACATAAACATAAAAAAACACCTTCATATGTTGGTGTATCATAACATATTTGACTTAAGTTAATGTTTGAGTAATCTGAGTTTGTTTTTTCCTGTCTCTGCTGCCGGCATTCTTTGTGTGCGTCTCTGTGAATGTCCTCATTGTGCATGTGTGGTTGTCTCCGCGCAGCGCCATAGAATGAAATATAGATAAAAAGCACACAGTAAACCCGCTGACCCCAGTCAGGCAGACAGGCAGGCAGGCAGGCTGTGCAACCGGTCCACACGGCTCAATGAGGACAATTAGGGGGGGCCGACAGAAGAAATAAATGGAGTTCTTGAGGCGCACTGAAACAGGTCTGCACTTCACTTCCAACCGCCTGACGGAAATGAAGGTGAATTTTAAGTCTTATATCGAGATAAAAAAATATATATATATATATTGTTTTTCGTCCTCCTCTTACTTGTTAAGTAAAGTACCTTAACTGTCAAATTTCAGTGAATTGGATTTCACCTTATGCACCTTATGGGGTCATGTCATTCAGTGAACCTTTTTATTGATTGGAAATTAGAGGGTTCTGGGGGTCGTAGGTGGGAGGAGGGAGTACAAAATTTATGTACACTCCAGGGTCAATCCAGAAAATAGGTGCCCTCAGATTTTTTTTTTTTCTTTTTTTTGTGTATCTACCACACAATCAGAGGGAAAGAACAGGGGACCAGGGCCATTTGATGTTTTGAAAGACTTCAGATGGCTTTAATTAGGACCTATAAAATCTGTCTGCCCTGTTCTCTCAGGCAGCGGTCTGGAAAAGCAAGAAAGGGAGGGGAACGGGCAAGAGGAGAGAAAGAGGGGAAAAAGAAAAGCAAACCCGACACAGAAAATCACTTCAGTGGAAGATCGTCTAATCAAAATTTTATAACCCTCCTCTTTTTCTTCTTGTCACTCCTTCCCTAGACTCCCACCCTCTGTTTCTTGATGCTGGTGGTATGTAGGCAGCGCTTCTTATTCCCCTCTTTGTCTGGCTGCTGTCTTATCTACTCTCACCCACCCCATCCTCCCACCAACCCTCAAACCTAACTATCGCCTACAGTACACCGACCCCAGACACCTGAAGCCTAGACATAATGATCAAGAGAAGTTTCAGTCTGTCTGAAGTGCAGCCAGTTGTTTTTAGGTTTTCGTCTTCTCCTCCCACTTTTTTCCCGCTCCTGTTCTCTTGCTGGCCTGGCTTGCCCTGCCTGTCCCTTGTTCCTCAACCCCAAATCAAGACGCATTATGTTGTTTGTGAGTTTCTGTGTTTGCATGCAAGAAGGGTTGCAGTTTCAGTGCTACTGTGCTGCTGTCGCCGTGCAGCCTGTATGGATATTGGATAAATGTGGGTGACTCACAAAGCTGCAACAGACACACACGCAAACGCACTCTCATGAGGAAACATCAAAGACTTCTTCTGCCTTCTATTGTGTGAGTGTGTCTGATGCAGATTTGTGTTCTCCAGGCAAGCATATGTATAAATGTAGAGTTTTTGGTGGTATGCTCTGTGATTCGCTTTACATTTTACGCATATTACTATTGCTACAATTTTGTTTCCAAACGAACCACAGGAAACTTTGGTCCATGATTTTTTTAAAATCTTTTTTAAAGTTTTTCCTTTTCAGACAAAATTAAATGTCGATGTGGAATATGGTCCATAAAACATCAGAACATCAATATTCAAACAGTAAAGTTAAGTTTGTTTTAAGTCTCAGTTGAGCACTCCATCTCTTGAACAAAGACTGAT
>CAEFZX010007995.1:0-12571 GCA_903066825.1 Alfaro cultratus
TCATCGGATAAGCTAATTACTACACCAGAAAGGGTTTGCAAAATTTGTATTGGTGACAAATTACATAATCAAGGCCAAAGTTCAATTTACTCTATTTTTTCAAAGCTGACTGATTCAGTTTTTCAAAGATAAACCATTTCAAGAGACTAAATAAATATATGTCTCTGGCTGGAGATGCTTAGAAAGTTACAAACCTTCATACCTTAATGGATGGGTAGAATAAAATAAATCATATGTCCATATACTTTGGGGGTTTTTCAGGAATTCATCAGGAATTTTAGCTGTAAGACGCTATTTTCCTCTCACCAAGAAATCAACTCAGTCTCACTCGACTTGACGCCATTACTAACATTCAAATGTTGCTTGTTAATATTTTTATCACTTGACCTAGGTAAACAATGAAATAAATAAAAAAAAAAGATTAATACCCTATTTAAGAAAGAAACATTTCATGCAGTAATAGGAGGAAACTGTAGGGACTATTTAGATAAAGATTCTGGCATGGATGAATTAAAAACATCTCTCCCTTGCTGTACTCTTGAATGCGCTTTCACGTTGATTAAACATAGACCGAAAGTTTTATAGGTAGAATCAGTAACCACTAATTAAATCACACATGATTACTAAGTGTTAATGTAACTAAATTAAATGGATTTAACGTGATCCTAACTGTCAAACTGTCAGTTCTCCCTGGGGGTGAGCTAACGTAGCTAGCTTTCAATTTCACTCATTTACACACCAATTTCACGCGTACACACTGCGTTCACTCAAACCAGTCAACACATCTTAAGTGCATCCATTTACAAAGTTGATACTTCAACTAAACTGCAGAAGGGTTTTCTCTATTGGGAGCACAGTGGCTTAGCATTTGGCTAGCACCATGAGCTAACACTGGAAGCAAACAGCAGCTTCATTCCGCTCCTCCTTCTCTCCGGACGCTCGGCCAACATGGAGGACTTACTCTGAGAACCGTCGTCAAAACGGTCAAACTCCCAGTCGGGTGCGATGGTTTCCACTGCCATGTCTCTAGAATAGATCCCTCACAAGATCTAAACTCGGTTCTGTTATGAAGTAGAGCTGCAAGATCCCATGATGGACCTTGTGATTTTGGTCGCTAGTGCTAATGGGAAATTGAGTTCTTCTTCTTGTTGTTGTTCTTGTTCTTCTTCTGCTGCTGCTTCTTGTTCTTCTTCTTCTTCTACAGTGTTTTCTGGCAGTTTACAAACTTTGTGTTTTACCGTCATCAACTGGACGGAGATGTAATTCAGAAATTAATTTCCCTATATATCTTCAAATCTTAACATAACTAAATTATATACATATTTATACACTCACACACACATACATACCAAATCACGTTTCTTTAATCAGCTGTATTTAGAAGGCCTGTGTATTTTTTGAAAGTGCATATAAGAAGAGCCTTTTTCTCAAGTTATCGTTTTCTCAAGTAATAATTGAAATATATTTATGATATCACCAATAAGAACATATTCTGTCTGTGACTGGGTCCAGTATAATGACAAGATGAACAAACAAACAATGTATTTTATGAAATGTTCCTCTTACTGGTTAAATTGAAGGATTTTCTGCACCAGAATTGATTTGGATGCTTAGCACTATTGGTGTTAAAAATTTTGTCATCGGGCATTTTTAATGCAACAAGCACTCCTAACAAACAGCCGTCAAATGTGTGTGTGTGTGTGTGTGTGTGTGTGTGTGTGTGTGTGTGTGTACGGTACTGATTTGTTTCATACAAGGGTAAGAGTGTGTGAGATGAGGTTGTGTGTGCATGCATGTGGGTGTTTATTTGAAGGAGTGTGTGTAGAGGGCTAATGGGTAATGCCACAGTGGATACAGACTGCATCATTCAGATGAAGACAGTCCTGGTGAGCAGCAGTGTCACAGAGTAGAAGTCTTTCCAACAATGTAAAACGGTAAGACACTTTACTTTTTCACTTCTCTGTTTGGTAAGACTGTGGATATTTGAAAATGAAGACATTGGCATCAAGGGTTGAGACTAAATGTGGAGAGACGGCTGTCTTTCCAAGGTACGATTTGGGATGAGAACGTTTTTGCTTCATGATGTTGACACTCTTTGATGCTTGTTGCTTTCCTTCAGACATTTCTGTATGTGTGTAATATTACACATGAGCCCCTAATCTTCAATAATTCAGTTTTCATCACTTTAATAACTTGCACATTTTGAATATTTTACCATGTGAACTATTTTCACCACTTCCTAGTATTTTTCCAACATGACTACAGCTTGAGATGAAGTTGCACTTATGCACCATTCCTCCTCACTAACTGAATAATCTTGTTGGGTTGGTACCTGCTTATCGCTACAGAATTTTAAATGAATAACCCTGTTCATATCATACAAAGCAGCCTCAGTGCTCCTGATGGTAAACGAGCATGAGGAATGATAATGTAGGCAATCCATGCCATCAGATGACACTGAAACAACAGTCGTGAACTATTTTTCCCCAAAAAGAGATCATTCAAAATAAAAATACTGATTTGGAAAACTCAAGTTAACAATTTAAATAATTTAAAGAGAAGCTGTTGTTAGGCTATTGCAGTACTTAAATTAAGAGAGTTAAAGAAGTATCAATGTGTTGAAATGATTGCACCCTCTTTCAGTCATCTGTTGACCCCTGATGCCCGTGGCGTATTACTCATCCATTAACCCCTAACCTTGATCTGACCATCTCATCTTTCATATATTAAACCCCTGACCCTCACCATCTGCCATACCTGTTAACCTTAACCCTTGACCCCCACGCAAATGTAATTTATCGGTTAACCCTTGACTTCAACCAAATGTCACACATTTGGCTCTCACAGGACTCCTTACTGTCTGCCTGCATTTCCCTTCTTTTTCATAGTTGAAGGGTCCATCTTCATCCACACTGTGGTGTTGGCTGGGTCTTCTTCATCCCACACCCATCGAAGCTCCTCTAGAAAGTTTCAGAAATTTTAACTACTTTCTCTCCACTTTTTCAGGCAAATATATCATGTTTTTTTGATACAAGACAAATTCTTACAGTTTTTTAGCACTAGTGGCCTTTAGCTGCATTAGGTAAGGCAGAATATTGGCACAGTGAATGGGGGGAACACATGCAGTTTTTATCCTATTCTAAAGGGACATTTTTTTGAGCAGTTCACACTAATACATTTTGTAGACAGCACAGCAGTGGGATTTAATTAAGGTTCGAGTGTAAGAGTTCTTCCAATTTATTACTTGTCTAATTTCTAAAGTGTTTCAGGCATTTTTCAGGTTCCAAAATCACCACTCAGCGCAGCAGAAGAAGCATCCCCTGAGACCAACCTTTCACCATGGTTGTCCCAAAATCACCAGATAGGACATTGTCCCAAAGCAGCCATTTGGGAACACATGGCAGTCAGCACTATGGCTCAGTCCAATCCTTCTCCCAGCTCTCTGGAAGCCATTGTGGCTCTCATGGAAGTTTATCTCCAGTCAGTGATGGTTTGGAGGGCGAATCTCAGGACTGCAGTGAATCAGACCCTCTGCTCTCTGGTGAACTTCCGAATGGGTCCAGATTCAGCAGATCCATGAGAGCAAAGGATGCACAAGTTTCAAGTGGACCCACAGAATCGGTGTGCTCCATGGTGTTACAGATTCTGGTGCCATTTGTGCTGGCTGGACTCGGGACGGTTTCTGCTGGGATGTTGCTTGATGTTGTGCAGGTGAGAAAGCATATACAGATCAATCAGCCAAGGTTATGAAGACACACGCAAACCTAACAGAAATGTAAAGAAATGAAAAGTTAGTGAAAAGGGCGGTTTGAGAAACAACACAACAGACAACTTTGGTGGAAAAAGGATTGCATAAGACAAGTTTGGGAAAGGACTTGGTGGAAACTGTGTTGTTAGAGAAAGAATGACTGATCAATAAAGCAAATATATGGGGGTTAAAATAAGAATGTTCAAAACTCATTCACATGCTGTTAGGTGAAAACAAATAACATGTTTTCTAATAAATATAATTGCCTTTTTTAGATCATAGTTGGAGTCAATGGTCTAATTAAGCTGTTTTCTGTGTTTTTGTGGCAGAGCTGGGATGTTTTCCAGGAGATCTCTGAGATCTTCATTCTGGTCCCAGCTATTTTAGGTATGAAAGGGAACCTGGAAATGACTATGGCATCGAGACTGTCCACTGCTGTGAGTCCTTTGAATGCAAATGTGACAACAGGGTTAGGTGACAGCTAACAAAAGCACAACTCTGCTCAGAGGGTTTTAGACTTTTGTTGATTTGCTTGATTTGGGTCTGGTCCTTTGTGGAATCAATATATAACAATCAACATTTTTAAAAACAAAATTTGTCTCTAATTAATGCAGATGCCAATAAATATACATACTACCCAAATAATATTTAGACCACTGTCCTTTAGCAATTTAGTTATAGGATGAACTGACCCCTCTCCTCCTATATCCCTACTCTGAGAGGTTAACACTTAAAGAGCTCTCCATCCAGCATGTTTTGAGATTCACAAACTTGCCGAGTCTTACATAATGAGGATTTGTAGAAAATTTATTTAGCTGGTTTATTGAGGAAGACTCTCCCAGCTAGTGATTACCTATAATTGAGTGTCTCAGACAATTTCCTTCTATGAATTAATCTGACTGAATAGCCTTGGAGTCAACTAGGATTCACCAACTGCATCCATTAATGATTGTTCTTCCTCTATTTTTCAACTTGCTCTTGACTCTGAAGCAGGTATTATGTAGTGACTCGTCTTACTAACTTTGGGCTTAAGACAAACTTTAATAACCTCATATAAATTTACGAACCTTACAGCAGGACAATTTTACCACCACCTTAAGATAAAATGTGACTGAAATAATTGAAGCTCGACAATTTCTCTAAAACTTTAAATGCTTCTTTAATTAGTATTGCTTTTCAAGAGCCAATAACAGTGCAATCCAGCAGCACAGAACATTCAAATATTAAAATTAATCCATTTAGCCAGACCTGTCTTTAACTAAAGTTGAACCAGAAGGATTCTAAGTGGAGGCTTTGGGAACTGACATGGCTTTCATACCCCCGTCGGGTCGGACTTACTGGAACATGAGAAGTAGAAGGCAGGTTGCAATCCACAGTCTTCTTCCTCTGACTGGGTGGATGTCTTCTCACTGACTGTGGTAGAAATTGTTCAAAATAAGTTGTCATAGTAAATAGCATAATACGCTGGACTTTTAACATGTGTTAGAAAACTTTGAGTGTTTGGGGTGCTGTGGTGGCGCAGGGGTTAGGCACAACCCAGATTTGGAAGCCTTAGTCCTTGACCCGACCGTTGCTGGTGACCTTTGCCGCATGTCTTCCCCTTCTCTCATTACCCTCTTTCCTATCAATTCACTGTCAAATAAAGGTTAACCTGCTGGGTATTGTGTAAAACAATTTGGTGGTGAAATGTCTGACTGCCAGATGTCCAGTTACAGGTTATCTGGTGACATAAGACAACTAACCAGACATCTGGTTACCGGATACCATATGTTAAGACACAAAGGTCACCTATCAAAAGTTTGACAATAAAATGGAAGCATTTTATTGTTTTTCCCTATGTTCTTTGATAAAAGATTAGGTTGTTTTGTTTTTTCACCTTTTTTTTATACATCTTTGATGTTTCTAGGTAAATGCCCAGAAAATTGATTCTACCAAAGAAAGGTGGATGCTGATTGGTGGAAACCTTGCACTTAAACAGGTGCATTTCTTTTTTTATCTTGACATGTTCATTTAACTAAAGAACTAATGATTTATTTTTTCTTTCAAAGTTAATGATCCTTTCATTTGACAAATTTCTCAGTTCCAAGCCACAGTTTTGGGTCTGTTGGCTTCTCTTATGGTGACTCTGCTGGGTTGGATGGCAGATGGACAGATGCCCTTCAGCCATATAGTACTCCTCTGTTCAACCAGCCTCTCTACTGCCTTTTTGGCATCACTACTACAAGGTAAGCACTGTTCTCAAAGCCACACAGTGCACAATATGCTTCTGGACTTGGGGTCAACCAGGTTGCTGGGGTCAGCAGGGAATGGACACACAGAAGGTAATAAGAGCTCCTAGAGATCCAACTGAGTCAGATAGTTAAACTGCTGACAACATTGGAAAAATATGAACCTATGCAGTGTTTTCCAAAAGTTACAGGGAATTTCCTGTAACTTAGGATCTTCTTTGACCTTACTGGTCACTTTTCAGAAACTTTTGACTTATTTCCCTTACATTTTAAGAGTTATCTTAGAACTTACAGCACCATGCAAGTGACTCTTTCAACATTCAACAATACTTCTTAATAACTTTGACTAGCATATTTAAAATAAAAACAACTGTTTTTAAATTTACATATAATAACAGGAACATCCAAGTTTTACTTTTTGCTATTTTATTCTAATTTCTTCTTGTCTGGAATCTTCTTTAGGCATCGTTGTTGTGGGAGTGATCTTTGGCTCCAAGCGGATGGGGATCAATCCTGATAATGTGGCCACACCCATAGCAGCCAGTTTTGGCGATCTTCTCACGCTTTCTTTGTTGGCGTGGTTTAGTCAGTGGTTCTACTCCTTTATGGGTAAGAGGACTGAGAAAACTGGTTTGAAGATTTGGAAAGAGCTATACACATTACTCACAAAATGTACTTTTTGGCAGTTAATGGCACCATTCAACCTATTTTAGTATCTTCCACAGTGGAATTGGTAATTAAAACTAATTGTAATTCCTATTTTTTGATAGAGTTTTATCCATATGTTTTGTACCTGGTGGATCTTCTGTATTTGTGTCTGATTCCTATCTGGATGGTGATCTCCTCCAAACATCCTGTCAGTCACATCCTGCTCCGTTCAGGCTGGGAACCAATCATTACAGCCATGGTCATCAGCAGGTATTCATCTCTGCATTTGCACTTGGTTCAACATATGTTTAAAATTCTTGATGTTTTCATCATTTATTAGTTAATTGTTGGAAAAATTGTAACATATAAATATCATTCAATTAAAAAAAAACAAAAAACAACTCTCTCTGCTCCAGAGCATCATACATATCATTAGTTATTAATTTTCTCCTTATTTTGTTAGCAAACAATCTTTTAGTGTTTGTATTTGTGTTTCATCAATCGGAAATTCACCAACTTGTGATTTGTCTTTCAGTATTGGAGGGCTTATTCTGGACAAGACTGTGTCAGATCCAAACTTGATTGGAATTATAGTTTATGCACCGGTAATAAATGGTGAGTTGCTACTTTCAATATATCCTGCTTACAATACAAATCTCTTTAGCAACAGTTCTGTGCTACAAGAATCATATTCCAAGAAAGTTCAAGAAACCAAACTTTTTTGTAGTGTAAAAGATTACTCCACAACTAGTGGAGTAATCTTTTGTCTATTTGTCTTAGTCAGGTGCAGAGAAAGGCTGGCAAAAGAACAATCGCTTCTGCAGGTGTTCGGGCTTCACCCTGTGGTTAACACATTCTGTTCAAACCGTTTCCTGCTCTCTGCAGAGAGATGCAGTTACAGCAGAAAAAATACTTCAACTCATAAAAGTAAAATATAAGACTATACGAACCATTAAATGATTTAATAAACTATATAAAGTAAACACACTGTGAATAATTATTTTGTTCCATAGTCACCACCAACTCCACCTCCAAATTAGCCTGGCCATTGGCTTCCTGTGCAACTCCCCCCAGATTCATACATGAAGAGATGTTTCATGTACGAACAGATGGTTCACGTATGAATCATAAAACGCACATAATTTAGCAGTATTCTGATGGCGTGAAGATGAGAAGCTATTATTGAATCTGGTTGTTCTGCAGTATGTGAGGTGGGTGAAATCCTACATGGCCTTAGTAGATCTGTTTTGGCCACATAATTGAAATGCATACACAGAAAAGAGAATTTAAAAAAACCTGTTTATAGTGAAATGGACAAAGGTATTCATATGTGTTTATATTATTCATAAGGGTTGGAGGTGTGCCAAGAAATATGCCAGAGACGGAATGAGCTAGCTTGGAATTGCAGTGTGAGTGCAGAGGATGGAGGAGGAGTTTGTTGTGGACATTTTTCGGTAGCACTGTATTTGACGGGGTGTGCATAAGACTAAAAGGACACTGTCATAAACATGAAATAACACCTGTCATGAACATGAAGGAATCTTTATGAATTTCTATGACCGTTGTCATGAACTGTCATTCGGTAAATAATGACACTTTTAATGCAAAGTTGCTCTAAAAGTTGCTTTGAAAGTCCATTAAAAGTGCCAACTTTACATTAATGTGTCACTATTTAAAAAATAAATAATGACTCCTTTATGTTCATGAGAGGTGTTATATCATGTTTATGACAGAGTCAGTCTTATTCACACCCCGTCAAATAAAGTGTTACCAACTTTTCTTTAACAAAGAGTGAGGGAAAACTATTTCAAAAACCACGCAACAAGAAGAAGAATAGATATATTCTTGATAAGTATTTATTCAAAGGCTTTACAGTATTTGAAGACTCACTGACTCACTGATCGCAGTCAGGAGAAAGAGCCTCGAGCAGAACACACCATATAGTTTTATAGAGATGGTTTCAGTCCATTCACATAGTTTGACAATCTATTTAGTTACACCACATTGTTAGCATGTTCTTCACATGGGAATCAAGCACTTCATGAAGGAGAGTGAAAGAAACATTTTAATAACTATACACGTCATGAGATTGCAGGCAAAGAAACAATTTAATAACTTCATTGTAATTCCAAGGCCAGAGAAATAGCTCCAGAAGACTTTCTCATGAGCACGTGCATCACACAAGAATCTGTTATGCATTGATTCAGTTAATAATCATGGTAACCTTAAAATTTTCCACTACAAGGTCAACCTGTCAAACTTTCCTTTAAAGTGACAGGAAGTCTGGTCTAGAAGGGAGACCCGTCAGGCTGTCAAATTACCCATCAAAATGACGTGCCAAACAGTAGAGGGACAGGCGACACAGGGGGAGGAGACAGGATGGGGATTGAACTTTTCAACCCGTCAAACTTTCCATCAAAGTGTGATGTAAGGTATGCTATATATCTCTGCGATGAGCAGGGTTGAAAATATTTTTTTTTAAAAGGCATAGGAGGATCTTCTTAAATGAAGGGTATTTTTTGTTGGACAGGAATAACCTTTAGAGGAATCTAAGTGTATTGCTTTATTGACCTCTGACTAAATGAATGCACAATACAGAAACAAAAACAACCAGAGATCATCTCATGGCTAACACAAAGCACTTCCTGCAGATGATCTGACTATTCATAGTTTGTTTTTGCATTGCCTCTTCACACCCAAATATATCAGTGATGGTTTGAATAACCACATAGTCAGATTATCCGCTCACTGCTCTGTGTGTATGGACCCTGTTTGTCATAATGTCTCTGTTTAATCAGGCAAGCTATTCAGCTCCCAAAGACTGTATATGATAGTCTGTGTGAAAGTATTGTCTTGTACACCAGCTACTTTTTGCTTTTTTCCCTCCATCTATTGATTGCCCATTGAACCCAAAATTTCATAACTTTCTATCCCTGGATAAAAACCAAGATTTTTGGGGTTACTTACACACTTTGTTTATGTTAATTTGCACAGCTTTTCAATCCCTAAAAAGTATTTTTACCCCTCCGCAAAGATATTTTTTTCACCTCGACAGTACCTACTGAGACAGCTACGGGACATTAATGAGTGGAGGTGGCTAGTCATAACCAAGCAGAGATGTGAGATTGTTAACATTTGTCACCATGTGAGTGTTTAGCGCATAGGGAAGGTGAGGTTTGCTCTCTATTTCAAATGACGTTCATATTTCCTTTTTGCCCATTTATGTTGTCTATAGCCGGTGACATAGTAAACTCAAATCCTCCAACAGGTCCCTTCTGACTTTGTTCTTTCCACATTCAGTACCAGTTCTTTCAAATTGACTAAATAATAACCACTAATCAGAACACAAACCAATAGGAAAGTGACACAAAATGCAAAAGAAGACAAAAACGTCATATTATTACATATTCAAGATACTGTATTTGACTATTTTATGTGGACGTCACATAAAATATTGTCACAAATAATTCAAGTAAACAACAAAGCACGAGTCACATAGCACAGTGTACAGAGGATTTTTTAAAAGTTTATTAATAAGTCTCTGCAGCACAATCAAAAACATGTCATTTGACGTTTTTGTCGTTATGTATAATGTATTTGGGGTCATAGATAAGGTTAACTCATCAGCGTTGACACCGAAGATGTGTTTTTGCTATTCACATGAAAATGCAAGGGTAAAAAATCTAAAATATTTAAGGTTCTCTAAAATGCTGTTTCCGAGTGGAAGCTGAGCACAATCATCTAAAATCTTTACAGTTTTAGAAAAACCCCTTCCCGTGTTTACGGAGCCTCAAGGTGCTATCTCTCAGTTGCAGCACTTGGCAGTTGCATGTATGGTTACATGAAAGAAGTCAAGCAAGTAAAGATAAATACAATAAAACTGCCATTTTTAATTTAAAAGATGTCACAAACCAAGTTGGAAAGTTATGAATTTGGGAGGCAGTGCTCCCCTTGCTGATAGGTTTGGTTTGACTATGAATAACTATTAATGCTAAAAGCAATTATTATAAAAATTAATTAATTAAAATCAAAATTAACAAATCGGGGCAACACCTGATTGTCAGGAAATTAATAACCAAATAGTTATGAATACCTGTTTGATAAAACGTCGTCACACAGTGATCTTTGTCTATTCACCAAGTCTGTTGCAGCAAACTGGAGACCGTTGGGTTGAGCGCAGAGCCGCAGTCTAATCAGGAACCAGGGCTGTGGGCTGGTTGGTCTGATCCCCTTCAGTAGAGTAGAATCTTTACCTTTCCGTGGCTCCAGGGTGAGGTCCTCTGCTGATCTTATGTCTGCATCTTCGTGTTGGCTTGACTGTAGCTCCAGGGACTAAAAACGGAGTCCCCCTTTTCAGGGTTTTTTATGCTTTCTCAGACCATGGTTGTTGTTCGTTGTGATGGCCAAATCCATGGCCACACTCTGATGTCGACAAAAGATGGGGGCCAGGGCTCAGCAAGCTTAAGCGCTGATTGGACTATACCATTAGTTCATGCTGGCCAGGGGAATTTGTAATTTCTTTGTTTAGATAAGTTTATATTTAAGTAAATATTAGTATTTAAAGTTTAATATTTTTGATTTTCATTTTTGGGTCTTTAGTTTAGCCAAACTGAGCTGCCCTGTAATTTGTTTTTGTGTCATTTGTTATTTATATTCTTTTAGTTACCCCTATTGTGTCTTGGTCTGATCAGTCAGTATATAAACCCCTGTGTGTCATTTCTTGTTAGGTCAGTTATGTTTGTTTGTGCAGCCAGTTTGTTTATATTTTTTGCCTGAGTTCAGTTTTGTTCCTTTGACCTCTTTTATGAGCTCAGTTTATCTTTTGCCCTGCATAATTTTTGGGTTCAAATAAAAAACCCTATTTTTCTGAATATATCCTGTGACTCCTCCTGTTTTAACTCGGTCCATCACATTCGTTATTGCGCAATAGCCAGCCCTGCTCTAATCCTCACAACTCCCATGGACTGACTACTGACCAGCCCTCCGCCTAACGGGTCCGGAAAATCTCCAAAACCTCGAGTCTTACCCAGTGGCACCCGGTCGGAGCAAGATGGGAGAACAAACTCTCCTCTCCCAATCCGCATTGGAAGCGGCTCCAGTGCAGCTGATTTTGTTCGGAGGAGGATTCGAAACTTGGGAAACGATGTATCAGGACAAGTTCCTTCAAGGTCACTTCACCGAACAGAAAGATAACATAATAGCAACAATGAAGGCCATTGTGAAAAACAGAGGCATTTACTATTGCACCATAATCCGCGACGATCTCCGCTTGGGGGTTGTAAAATGCCCAGTGGAGGTCGGCAAGAAAAATGAAGTCAAAATATGGTTGGAGTGGTTGGCTGACCTTCTCGAGAACTGGAAGGGCGGGAGAATAGTCACCATTTACAGCCCTTCCGAAAGGTACGACGGCATACTGAAGACTGCTTCTCGAGTATCCGGGCTGGACGGAATCCTGGTGAACCCAGAAGCCACGGGAACCTATCGCTATGACAACTGTAAGGAGGCGTTGCAGAGACTCGCCGCCTACAAGAAGCGGAGGGAGCAGGAACGCGCTACTGAGCCAGCGACGGATCCAGAGGAGTCCGACGTCGCTGAACCCCCGTCCCGGATCCCGAGCAGGCCCCGGACGCCCCAGGAGGAACCAGAGCAGCAGCTTCCGGATCTGATGGATCTAACTGAGGGCAGCGATGAAGGGAAGCAGAATCAACCAGACTCCATCCACCAAGTCCGTTGCAAATCTTTAATCCTTAGGCAGAGTCCCGATCAGCACTTTCAATCAGGAAGTCGAGGCTGTGGGCGGCGGATCCTGCCCCGTTCTTGTGGTGTGAAGAGTTCCGTTCCTCTCGGCTCCGGAGCGCTGATGTCCTTTCGTCTGCGTAGTCGTGTAGTCCTCACACCGGGGCGAACAGAATCCCCGATGTGCCTCAGCCCTGCCTATTTATACTTT
>CAEFZX010008002.1:0-40991 GCA_903066825.1 Alfaro cultratus
TATATATATATATATATATATATTTTTTTTTTTTTCAATATATTTTATTGAATTTTCTCTTTTAGGACACAACAAACTTACAAACAACAAACTTAACATTGTAAACATGTACTTATACACACTTACATTCACTCACGCACTCACCATTCAAAACTGCATTTGTTTAGTTCTAAAAATATACAAAACCCTTTAGATTAAGACAGAGGAAAAATAACAAGACAATATGTAAATAGAAACTGTAGTCAAGACATCCATCCAAGACTCCACCTTCTGTTCACATTCCCACAAACAATGGATTCATAAAGTTGATTTCAATAGCAGTCTCTTGAAACTAATAACTTGCCAGAAACTTGCCTCCTAGCTGTATTATATGTAAAAGTCTCAGCTCTTCAGCAGGTTATTACCTCATCGTCTCCTTCACTTTACCAGCAGAGACAGACCTGAATGTTGTCGGGAACTCTGCCAACAGCGTGACAAACTCCTCGGTGCTCCAGCCAGGAAGCTCCCCATCCCCCTCGTCCTCTCCACCTCTCTCCGTAGCCGCTCTGGGGCCTCAGGTGATACCCCGCAGACACGCGCCGGTCGAGGCCCTCGCCCGCCAGGGCTCCTTCAGGGGCTTTCCAGCCCTCAGCCAGAAGACCTCCCCCTTCAAACGACAGCTATCGCTGCGCATGAACGAGCTGCCCTCCACCATGCAGCGAAAATCTGACTTCCCTATTAAAAACACAGGTGATGATTTAAAGCACATTACTGAAAAAACCTTTCGGAAAAAAATCTGAGTATTATAAAGTCTGTGCATTGCCAAATTTTCCCTCTAGTAAAAGGATTCGCTATGGAGCAAACATACTTTAAAACCTTTGAAAGTCCTGAAATGGCTGGAATACACTGACTGATTAGGTTTATTAGTGGTTGGGAATTTAATTTGTAGCCTAAGACTTCTGGTTTCTCTGAGGTTTTAGTAGCAGCTCTTCAAAATGGGAAAGACATGAAAACATTCCCTTGAAGTAAGGCAGCTATGGGTTGGACTGCGTCAGGAGAATTCCTACAACAAGCCACTTAAATATGAAAATTTGACCTTAACTCCAGTGAGGGCAATAATTAAATTTCATCTTTGCCATCATGCACGCAGTGGGGGAAATGTTAGATGTTAGTAAAGTAAAAAAGCGCGCCATACTGAGGTCACCAAGTCTCCATAGCAACTATCCTGTTTACAGGGAGGTATGAAGAAAAGGTAAAAAACGGCATCATAAACTCCTGGAGATTTAGATAAATAACTTCCTGGACGCCTCGTTAATTCCTATTATTCAATTAAGAAGGACTCGCTAAACTGCAAAGAATTATGTATTTATTAGCTTCTGATTTACATTTGAATAATAGAGGTCCGTCTTTTTTTTTTTTTTCAAGAAAAGAGAAATAGTTGATCAGTCTATAATAGGTCAGGTGTCAAAATTCATTGCACAGCATTAAACCCTTTTATGGATTGCTTTTATATTTAAGAAAGGACAAAAATACAGTATTTTCCTGTTTTTTATAAGCAGATACCTCCTTAAAGATCAACAATTTGAAACAAAAGCACAATTCACATCTAGACACTCTTGTGTACTGGGATGAATTCTGTGCATGTATTTGAACTCTCTGCATCCTTGTCCCTGCAGTCCCTGAGGTGGAAGGAGAAAACGACAGCATCAGTTCGCTGTGCACTCAGATCGCCACGGCGTTCAGCGGGCCCCCTGAGGACCCGTTCTCTTCTGCTCCGATGCCCAAACCGCCATCCTCTCCTCAGTCCCCCGTGGCGCCAGGTAAAACCTGTTCCTGTCTGCTCTGTTACACACACTCTGGCCACACACTCCCTTTTCGGTGCAATTAGTTCAAATTATAAGTCAGATATAGACATTTTGTTTTGATATCAGATTATAAACAAATTTAATTTGTTCCACACTTTTACACTCTATTTTGCATCTACCTTTACATTTTAATGCCTGCCTCTGTTTGTTCGCTATAAAGTTCCTAAAACTTGTGTTAAAGAAGCAATTAACACCTCAAGCTACCTATTAACAGCATGGCAGCTTTGCATGTCTAAGGAAAGATCGCCTACATCTTTCAGAGCTTGCATCAGCTTTTGTCTCTTATTGGCTTTAGTGAATGGCACCATGCCTGCCTTCTCCATTGCTGCCACTGCCGCTGCTGCCGCCTCCAACCCCGCCGTCCTGCACCCCGCTCTGCCTACACGAGAGACTAACCCCTGGGCCGCAAACCCGGCGGGGCCCGCCGCTCCAGCCCTCCCAGGTAAGCAGCTCTGCAGGGGAGACTGAGATTTCTGTTCACTCTGAGAGTGAAGTCCACGTCTATCCTGGATGTTTCGTCACTCTTTTGATTTAAAAAAAAAAATAATAAAAAAATAAAATTAAAAAGGCGCCCTGTTTCTTAGTTTCACAAAAAGATTTTTTTTTCAACACTCGCTTGACATAGCGAACCATCTCATTCACTTGCCGGTCTGTGCCTTACCAGAGGCATGAAACGTAAAAAAAAATTCTAAATTGATCAAGTTTATTTTTATAGCACACTTCAGCAACAGGGCAGTTTAAAGTGCTTTACATCATGAAAACGCAAAAAAAAAAAAATGGAGCGCTCCCATCCTCTGATGGTGGTGGTGGAAGACTCTAAAAAAAAAACTTCTTTTTTTTTTTTTGCCAAATTTTAAACGTTTGCTTAATAGTCGCATGACGGTTGGATGGAAACACAGCTACTGAATAGGACATTATATTGCCTCTTTAAATAAAAGAAATTGTCCAGTGACAAAATTTGGAAAAACAGCATGTGGTCAAGCTCTATTGCAGGGCATTGTTGATGTGCTAGCATCATCTTTGTGTCTTTTTTTCTTTTCTTTCTTACATCAGGAGGAGATTGGACATCAGCGACACCAGCGATGGTAGCCCCTCCCACTGCCTCTCCAGCCATGTCCGCCCACAAACGCACGCCATCAGAAGCCGACCGCTGGTTGGAAGAAGTCACCAAATCAGTCCGCGTGCCGCAGTCTAAACCAATCGCAGCGGGAGGCACGCCTCCCCCACAGCCATTCGCTGCCCCAGTGCATATGCCCATGGCTCCAGTCCCCGTCGTTCCCGCAGTGCCCTTTATTCCTTCCCTGCCCCCTTCCGTCCCCATGGTGCCCCCCCGCCAAACTGCTTTCCACCCCCCAGCGGTGGCCTCTTACCCGGTGTCCAACGGTCTGCCGTTCCCCCAGCCCAGCGTTCCCGTGTTTGGCATAACTCCCTCGCAGATGGTGGCCAACGTGTTCGGCTCTGCCACCCAGCCGCAGCCGTTTCCCATCCCGGCCGCCGCCGCCGCCATGCCACAGACTGGTGATGCTCAGGCCATCATTAACTTCTCCCCGTACGTCAAACCTCCAGTGCCCGCCGAGGTTCACATCCAGCCCCTGAACAGCAGGGCCGCTTTTAACGGCGCCGATGGCTGGGCGGCCTCGTCTTCCCAGTATGACCAGCCTGCACCGGCACAGCAAGAAGACGCGTTCGAAGCCCAGTGGGCGGCGCTGGAGAACCGCCCGCACCAGCGCACCTCCCCATCCCCCACTAACCCCTTCTCCACCGAGCTGCACAAGACGTTTGAGATCCAACTGTGATCGCAGTGCCATCAGAAAGCACCGGGTAGCTGGGGACGGACTCGACAGAGTCGCCCCGCCGCTTCCTGCTGGCGTTTTATTGGACACCCACTGCAGGGGTGGTCGGGGCGAAAAGGCAAAACGAACCCTGTGCAGCGTCAAGGGAAGAAAAATAAGTAAAACAAAACAGGTTGTTGTGAAGACATTCACGGCTCCTCAGGCATTTCCTTTGTATTGTCTGTATTGTTTTGTGTGTGCTTGTGGAGCGCAAGGTTATCATTACGCTGTGGAGCGCAACTCCCCTCTGCCAGCTAGCTTCGCTCACCGAGGCCCTCTGCTGGCGGGCGAGGGACGCAGCACTGAGAGAACTCAACTTCCAGATGAGAAGTCCTCCATAAAAGCCACCCAATCAGAAGACGAGAGCCAGACGATGCCAAAATCTTTATTTTTATGCATCAAGTATATTTGAAATAGCTTTGGAATCTAACAGAAGAGTTGTAAGTAATCTTGCCAAAGGCACGGGATAGTTACAATGTTCGTGTATACAAGAAAAGATCATGTATATTATACATAAATATATATATATATATATCTAAAGAATCTATACTGTACACAGAGCTCACAGCAGTGCAAATTTTTAATGTGATGTAAAGAGAATTTTTTTGTGAAGGGATAGCTGCTTTTTTGAGTGTGTGTTTTTTCCCCCCTAATTTTTAACAAAAAATCTTGATGCTGTTTGTTGCATTGCCTAACTGAATGGGGGAAAAACAAACACAATATCTCACCGTGAAATAGGGTATCTTTGCATCAACAATCAGCTTGAACTCGGCCATGGTGGTGGTGCCTATATGGTCTCTTACTTGTCCTTAATGTTTAACAATTTAGGACAAACTGGTAGTTTTTATTTTGTAGCACCAATCTTGTTTTATATTGTTCCTATTTAACAATCTGGTTTTACCACCTCCTGTTGGGGTAATTTTTTTTTAATATAGTTGATTTTTTTTTTTTAATTATTATTATTTTTTTTCTGCACATGCACTAAACCAGATCATTTGTGATTAATATGGGCTGGTCAATCATGGTGCTGCGGTAGCTGATCCGGCCCGGTTTCCGTTAGCATACTGTTAGCTCTGACGGGCAGCAGAACCCCTACTGGGAGGAAAAGAAGATTTTTATTTTTCCATTCGCTCTATTTGATTTTCTCTCTCTCTCGCTTTTTTTTTTTTTTTTTTTTTTTTTTTTTTTTTTTTTTTTTTTTTTTTTTTTAATTTAATGAATACGATCAATTCTCTGATCTACTTTTCCATTTTGTAAGTATTTCATTTCTTTATTCCAGCTCTTTGGATGACAAAACTGAAGCTAATGGGGTTGAATAAATTTATGGTGATAGAAGAAAAAGCAGTCTGTGTTCCTGATTTATTCTCATTCAATGTCTGGTTAAAAGTATTTCTGCAAATTATTCTTATTATTATTTTACATTTTGCTACACAAAGTGGAGAAACAGGATACAAGTTGTTTTTTTTTTTTTTTTTTAAACAAATAAAAGTTTGAAAAGTGAATATGTTGCTGTGACTTTCAGTTTCCACTATGTTTTTGTTTTTTGGGGCAGGTTCTACCATTTTGCTCTTCTGGAGCCTGTTTCCTAATTTTTTTTTTTTTTTTGGAACATTTCTGCTACCATGTTCAGGCTGATGTCTGGTGTTTAGTTTTTGTACAACCATTGCCACAGATTTTCAAATATTTTTACCTATATGCTTTAATGTAAACCCTCCATTTGCATGCAGAAGGGGCCTTCTGCTGGCTAGAAACATGAAAGTCAGGCTGTCTATCAGTTGATTATCTCAGCTGGCTTATTGTAAAGCAACACTAGCTATATGATTATGGGTAATGGCCTCCTTTGAAGTGAACATTTTGAACGATTTTAATTTTGAAGTTATGAGGTTAGGGTTAGGGTCTTTTTTTCCCCCCCAATCATCTTCCATACATTTTCAAACCCTGCCCTGATAAAGTGCTGTACTATGTTACAGCTAATGAGACTGTTCACATTTTATTTTTTATGCAATATATCTTAATGGTTCTAATGAAGGTTTTTACTTAGTTTTATACTTGAGGCTTAAAAATTAGTGCTTGCTGTAAGATATAACACGTTCATTTTATTTTAAAGCGGCTCTAAGATACAGACTTAGCAGCGGTCGTTTCGTCAGTCGTTCATCCATCCAGCAAGTGGCGGTAGCTGCCGCGCTGCTCCCCGTTGCAGCGCCGCAGTTATAAATGCAACGCAGAAGAAATGGCTCAGCGCAGCAAACAACTTTACATGTGGAAGGGGCGTTCTGCTGGCTAGAAACATAAAGGTAAGGCTGTTTATCAGTCGATTATCTCTGCTGGCCTGTTGTAAAGCAGCGCTCGCGCTGCAGCTGTCAGGCAAAGTGTCGCGAGCTGCTACGGTTGACGCTAGTTTACTGGTTAGCTGTTATGCTAACTAGGTTAAGGTATGTTGACTTGAAGGGAAAACGGTAAGCAATCAAAATAAACTAGCTTTTCTTACATTTAACACGGACACGCTTCAGACAGAGAAATGAGACCGTGTCGACGGCGCAGCTCTTCCGCATGTAGAGCAGTTGCTAGGAGGTCTCTTGTTTTCTGGGCGCTAGCATCAGATTCAGCGCTGGAGTAAAGGGCTATTCCACTGAAGTTAGGCACTCTGAACCACTTCTGATGAGCTACACTAAAACTCTTAAGGGCTTAAAATGCTCTAGCACACATGTGTCAAACTCAAGGCCCGTGGGTCAAATCTGGCCCACCATTGCTTTGTATGTGGCCCTCTAGATTCTAGACAAAGCACTAAGTGTGCTTAAATATTATGTTATCAAGCATATCAATGCAGTTTTTATCAGTTCACTGCCAACTTATATCAATTAGTCCCTCCAGTTTCTTGAGAATTATTGTGGAAATTCATGCTAAATCAAATTTACGCACTTTTTTGGGCCAATACATAATTGAGAGTTTATTGCAGATTTTTCTCAAAAAATTGTCAAAAACTTTCTTGTACTAAACAGCTGCCTCAGCCTTGATTGATGTCAGACTGTAGTTTATAATCTATACGAGTGATAAAAAGTCAAAATTACTGTCATAAATAAGCGCAAATATATCCAAATTAGTACCACGAATACTGAAAAGATGTTCAATAATATTTTATTTGAACAGGTTTTATCAAATTCTGGCACAACCGGCCCTTTAAGAGCATTCATGATCTTGATTTGGCCCAAAATGAAAATGAATTTGACACCCCAAGTCTAACATAATGAAATGTTCAACATTGCTAACTATTCTTTAGAACAATGTTTTATATATTTGGTGTGTAACTTGAGGCGTTTTTTATCAGAACATTTCGACTACATTTGATGGAGTTTTGGACTTAATCTGTTTAACTCTTATCTAAACAGCGCAAAAACAAAACAAAGATTTGTGCATGTATATATTTTTCCATTGACAAAGGCTTGATTTAATTTGATACATTACAAAGGGCTATTTCAGTATGCTGTTTTGTTTGTTTAGCTTTTAGTCCACATTAGATGAAACCCATCTTAAAAAACACACTACTGGACTGGAGTGTCCCACCAAATAATCAAATTAAAGAACATACATTGCTAGCGCTTAGACAGGTTTTCCAAGCAGGCTGGAAAAGTAAGGAATTTGATTTGGTCAAGTTTATTTCTGTACACTTGCAAACAGCAGCTATCAATACTCTGTGCAGCTGGAGTAATAAAATAAGACAAAACATGTTTGGCAATCTTCCATTCAATGTACATTTTGTACACCAGCTGCTCAAGAATGGGATTGTTATTTGGTTCTTTAATGGCGCTGCTCATGGTGCCGGCATGTAGGACTATACTTGTTAAGACTAGGACTGCGCGATATTGAGGTGTAATAAAATCGGTGAATTCTGCATTAAGACTTGTGGTTTTATAAAAAGGAAAATCGTCAATTTCATTTTTGGTTTGAGTTCAAATCATAAAGACACCAGATAAAAGGTGCTCTATGTAAATTCTGGAGTTATAAAATCGGTTGTAACCATCTCAAACACAGATTAAGTGAAAAAGTTGCTTTGTGATTGAGTAATTTAGTTGCAGTATCGTAATCGTTTGACCTCTTTACCTTCTAAATCTATTTATGCTGCCATTAAAAGAAACGCCTGTCACCACATATTGCAGTCATAGAGAGTCTCAGTGCATGATGTGGTATTTCATGAGCTAACACTTATTGCAGACCAAGCTGTTCTTTTCAGTTACGATATTTTGCTGCCTTCCTTTGGGACAAACGAAGGATTTTTGGTTTGAATTTTGAGTGTTTCTGAGATGTTAAACGGTAAAGACCTGTTGATGTCCTGTTTGTTACCACACATTCTGGGAAAAGGTTTTTTATTTCCACATAATCCCCCTAACTTTGATCCGGTCGCTTTGTGCGGAGTTTTGACGTCTATTTTTGACCGTCGGTTTGTAAGGCTGTAATGTGAAGGGCGATTTGTGAAAGGAGGACATTCTTTTCTTTCTGCAGAGATGCACCCAGTCAACTGAGAGAACGGAAACAAGAACTAAATGGGAACTCACTGATAAGGGAGGGTAAGACATTACAAACTGGTGGATGTTTGCTAATAGACCTGCGTACTAAACAAAACTCTTTTTCTTTCTTGTCCTAGGCTTGAACTCTTCAGTCTGTAAAGAATCAGGGAAAGTCAACATGTCTCCTCGAGGGCCTTTAACCACCGTCATAACAACCGTTGTGGGGGCGGCCTTAGGCGGGCTGCTGGTATGGCAGGTGTATCGAACGAAGCGGAAGAAGCTGTCTTCTGTCCAGGAGGCAGTGGAACCGACGGTCCCTCTGCATCCCGTCGAAAATGCTCCGGCGCGTACGGAGAGTCAACAAACCCAGCTGCCGCGCCTGGCTCACAACGAGTTTAAAATGGCAGAGTGTCAGACTGAAAATGCGCCCCCTGCTGTCTGGATCCCCACCTGCAAGCAGCTGCTGGCGATGAAACCGGTGACGGTGAGCTCCGAGGAGGACTGGCTGGAGATGTGGCCCCTGATGCAGATGGAGCTGTCGGTGTGCCCGGTTCTGGGGCTCGACTGTGAATGGGTAAACGCCCAAAGCGTAAGAAATATGTTTTGCATGATTTTTTTCTTGATCGTAAAAAGGAAAAAAATCCCCTTGAAGGCGCAAATAATTGTATCGTCGAAGTAGAAAGAAAGCAGATTGACGCTGATTGGATTTTTTTGTTTTTCATAAATTCCTTGTTTCAGGTGGGCTTGTCTGATCTCACTCCGCCCCTTTTTTTTAACATCAGGTGTCGATGAAAGGCCGAACGTCGGCGGTGTCTCTGCTGCAGATGGCCACCTACTCGGGTCTGTGCGTTCTGGTGAGGCTGCTGACGTTCCGCGGCGGCCAGCAGCCGTTCCCGCTCAGCTTCGTGGAAGTTCTCAGAGATCCGCACGTTCTGAAAGTTGGAGTGGGTTGCTATGACGACGGGAAGCGTCTGACGCGCGACTACGGCCTGTCCCTGGCCACCACCGTCGACCTGCGCCACCTCGCCTTAAGGGAAAGGTTTGTTTTTAAGCAAAGTCCTGTCGTTATGAATACTTGTGGATTTGATTGCAAACCCGTCTTTATGATTCCCTCTTCCAGGCGATCCTCTGTCAGTAACGGCCTCAGTCTCAAGTCCTTGGCTGCAGATCTGTTAAATGTACCTCTGGATAAGTCTCTGGAGTTGCGCTGCAGCGACTGGGAAGCGGATCAGTTAACTCTAGAGCAGGTACGAAGCCTCTAATTTAAAAAAACATACTTTTTTGAGTTTTATATAGTGTTAATTCATTATTCCCTCATCAAAAACATACGTGGAGTGTTTCTTTGATTCTATCAATCATGTTTGAGAAATCATTAATTCTCCCTTGGCAGACATTCTGCCACTCATCTCCTACAGACTAGCGGCAGCAGCAATTAGCAAACACCTGGTTTAACTGCTGAGCTGAGTCTGCTGAGTTCAGACTGTTCCTCACTGACTGACTAGGAGGTGGCGTCACCAGTTGCGTTCCTGCTAATCCAATGCAGAATGGAACTGGGAAAATAAAGTCGTCTAATGGAAACGAGGCTATTTTGAAAAAACAAGGTTTTTGGTAAAACGTTTTTGCGTTAGGATGAGGTGTTTTTTAAGCCGTATCGAAATCGGTGTATTTTACAAAAATGCAACGGAACTACTTTTTTTGCAATGCGCCATTTTGTACCCAGCACTTACTTGTGGTCACTTGCCTCGTTGGACCGCGTACTTCTGGCTCCACCAGAGGTCTCACTGTTCATCACAAGCTGAGTTTGTCATTCAAACGTGTTGAATCAAGAGCACTTTTGTAAAATCACCGACTGTAATTTCCCAAAAATGCTGCATATGTAAGTAGCCGCTCCCAAGGTTTGTCGCTCCAGCGCTTCAATAAGACGCTGACAGATGAGCGCGAGTCCTGAAATATCAATATACCTCGTGCGTTTCCGCCGCCATGATTTTTTTTTTTTATGACTTTTTACCTGCATTTCTTATTTAATGGATACTTTAAAAAACATTTTTTTTGACATTAGCAGAGTATTTCTGCGTTTCGCGCACATTCGTAATGGAGAAACACATCTACCCTCTTCCTTCCCTGAACGCTCCCCTCGCTGCCTCCTCCAGACGACGTACGCCGCCAGAGACGCTCAGATTTCTGTGGCGCTCTTCCTCCGTCTCCTCGGCCTCCAGACCGAAACCGGTCCCGCCCTTTCCAGCGGGAGCTCCTACGCGGAGCTGGCGTCCCGCTGCCAGGGTCTGGTGGACGTCCCCTTCAGAGGCCGCGGGGACGGAGACGACGGCGCCCCCGAACGCGAGCGGAAGCGGAGGACGCGGAAGCCGGCGACGAACGACAGCCCGGAGTCTGGAGATCAGCAAGTCCCAGACCCTCGGAAGAACAACCGGAGGAAACCGCTGGGCGTCGGCTACTCCGCCAGGTGAGTCCAAGACGAGTGTGATTTGGTTTCACG
The DNA here is from genome assembly GCA_903066825.1 of Alfaro cultratus. NCBI lineage: Eukaryota > Metazoa > Chordata > Actinopteri > Cyprinodontiformes > Poeciliidae > Alfaro > Alfaro cultratus. The sequence continues at coordinate 10,673 of CAEFZX010008002.1, forward strand.
TCCCTCGAGAAAAGAGGTTTAAATTTGTCGCCTCGGCTCGTTACAGGAAGTCTCCGCTCTACGATAACTGCTTCCTGTACGCGCCTGATGGCCAGCCTCTCTGTACGTGCGACAAAAAGAAAGCCCTGTGGTACTTGGACAAAAGAATCGGAGGTAATGCAGGCTGTAGATAGATAGATAGATAGATAGATAGATAGATAGATAGATAGATAGATAGATAGATAGATAGATAGATAGATAGATAGAATCAAATTTTTGTTTTTAAAGATTTAAATTTGAGTTTTTTTGTTTTTTTTCTCGACATAATTCATCTTGTTTCACAAGCATAATGCACAGCTTCTATTTATTTTGGCTTTATAATGGAATATTAGTCATTTTAACTTTTTAATTACATATTATTACAAGAATACAGTCGTAGCAATACAAGAAAAAAATGATATGGCAGTAAAGTTGAGATAATGTGAAAGTAAAGCTTTACCAGAAAAATTATATAATACCTACAGAAAAAATAAATAATAAAATGTGAATCATCTTGTGAAGTTATACTTTGGTATAAGTTTTACAGATGAGGATATACTTCATTTTTTGATCACAGCATCAGCTCATTAGCAGCAGCAGAAATTCGAAATGGTTGTGCAAACGACTCTTTTGAACAAATCTAGATCGTGATAGAAACTTTTTATTTTCTTATTAAAATGACTTTTTTGTAATTTTAAGACTGTCTTCTGGTAAAAAATTGAAAATAAAATAAATAAATAAAAAATCTTTATTCTGCTAAAATAATGACTATATTCTCACATAAACAAAAATTCTCCTAGCCTTACCCTGATACTCAGTCGTTCAATTCAGAAAATATTTTTGAAAAAGCAGCTTTTATTTCTGTGCTTTGCAGTTTCTTTTTTAGAATAGAAAGCTAGAGGGGGAGGAAAAAAAAAGATTAAAATCGGTTCTGGTATCAAAAAAATCTGATTTTATTTTTAAGCCACATCGGCTGGCCCTAGTTCAGGCTAATATTCACAATTAAAGAGCTATTGAGTAAAGTCTTGTTGTAATCTGTTTGTAACGCAGAGCTGCAGAGTGAAGACCCCTTCATCGTGCGGCTGCTCTTCGAGCCGTCGGGACGCCCCGACTCCCAGCAGGACTACTACCTGACCGCAAAGGAAAACCTCTGTGTCGTCTGTGGGAAAGCAGACTCCTACATCAGGTGTGACTCGGTCCCAAGCAGCACCCGCTTCATATTTGAAATGTAGCTTAATCTCCATCCCCCCCTGCCCCCCCTCTCTCTCCCCCCCCCCCAAAAAAAAAAAACGTCAGGAAAAACATCGTGCCGCACGAGTACCGGCGACATTTCCCCACGGAGATGAAGGACCACAACTCCCACGACATCCTTCTGCTCTGCACCGGCTGCCACGCCGCCTCAAACGTGCACGACGGCTTCCTGAAGCAGCAGCTGGCCAACGAGTTCGCCGCCCCTCAGGGCTGCGAGGAGGGCGTCCGGCTGCTGGAGGACTCGGACCGCCGGCGGGTGCGCTCGGCGGCCCGGGCGCTGCTCAGCGCCAAGGACGGGCTGCCGGAGCAGCGGCGGGACGAGCTGCAACTGCTCATCAGGAACTACATGGACATGAACGAGGAGCAGGAGTTGACCAATGAGGCGCTGCAGGAGGCCGCCGCCCTGGAGACCAGGTGAGTCCGCTGTTTGTCAACGTCTCAGGGACAGAGTTCAAGTAACCAAGCGACCATGTAAACATTGTTGATTTTCCACGTGCTGTTTAAGCCACGAGTTCCCGTGGATCACATCGCACGCAGGCGACGCCGTGATTTATGTTGACCTTTATGTGCCAGATCTCTGGATGTAGTAGAAGTGATCAATCATCTTTAGACAAAAAGTAAGAACCAGGTCTGGGTAATAAGGATTACAAATAAAATCTCAAAAAAAGAATTTTTTCACTTTTTTCCTTAAATTACTAATGACAGAAAATACCTTTAAGAAACTGTACTTTACTTTAACGATTCGACGTAAATATAAACTGTAAAACAAGATGGTTGTTCTTGGGTGGTTTAACATCACTTTGGAAATCCAAAATTAGTGAAAAACTATCCAGATTCCCCCCACCAAAAAAATTAAATCTTCAAAAACAGAGAAGTTCAATTAAACTATTACATCGATTTATTTCCCTGCCCTTGTAAGAACTTTTCTATTCTTATATTATCTCTACTTTCACAGTTAAGACTTAAATTTATTAATGAAATCATTATCAAAACTTTAAAAACAGGTTCAAAACTGCACCAAACTGCTGCACAAAACGATAATAAAATAAGTTGAGGAAAAGAAAAGAGAAATATTACAAGAAAAGAAATGATTGATTACTATTGTGAAGCTTCCAGCAGTGATGCGGTAATTTTGAAGTTGAAAATCAAATTACCGTAATCAAATTCAATTTGTTAAATTTACTGTCAAATTTGACTTTGAAGTTGAACATCAATTTGCAGTTAAATTTGACAAGAGCAAAAGTAAAAACTCAAGTTTTGAATGCAGCGTCTAAAACCAGCCATTGTTTTCGAACTTCACCCACATCTTGTAGGAGTTTGTATTTGTGGGAGAAATTTTGGCGGGAATCGCCATAGCAATCACTGCATGCACAGAGAACAAAACGGTAACGGAGAAAAAGAATTTTAACTTGGGCTTTCAAAGCCGCCTCAACTAGCGGCGCACCAGTTGTCGTTTTCGAGTCACCGATCTTTAGAAACCCTGACCTGCTGATTCCAGTTTTTAATTTTTCAAGTGACGGGGATGTTCAAAATGAAGTTTACCACTTCTTTTTTTATTATTTTTCTTTTTTTTTATGGCAAGCAGGAGTTGTTCAAGCTGTGGAACAAAAACATTTGGTTAAAGAGATAAACTGTCCTTAATTTAGCCTTTTAATTAAATGAACTTCTTCCTTTCATTGCCATCAGTCTCTCTCTCTCTCTCTCCTGAAGGATCCTGAACGAGGCCTACGTTCCTCACGGCCTTAAGGTGGTGCGCGCCCACGCCCAGCAGGGCCTGCGGGGCCTCATGGAGCTGGAGCGTCGCTGGAGGCGGCACTTCCTGACCACCATGCAGCCTCGCCACCTGCCCCCTCTCTGGTCCGTGGACCACAACCACAGCAAGTTCCTCCGCAAGTTCGGAGAGGACCTGCCCATCAACCTCAACTGACCCGGAGCGCCACCACCTCCTCAGAGGGACGTTCAAAAAAAAAAACAAAAAACAAACAACCCTGTGGTGAAATAACCCAGCAATTTGAAAAAACACTAACCTTTCAGCGTCGTGGTGGATGTCTTTTTTTATTCTATTTATGTAAAGAAGTTATTAGATAAAAAAAAAAAAACAATCATAATTTGATTTTTAGATAAAATCTGCTGCCTGCTCATACTTCCCTCTCCTATTAATAAGTGAATCAATTTCCCCTCCATGCAGGCGAGCAGCACAATGAGCCAACTGGTTGAGATTTTTTCCTTTTAGTCTATTGTCTGTTTTAGGTCAATAGAAGATTCCTTAAAACACCTTGAAATCAAATGAATCGCTTTATTTTTCTCTTTTCTGTCTGCACCAGGAGTTTGGTTTCAAGATGTGTTTGGGTTTGAATGTTTCTGAGCAGATCAAAGCTGGCATCTATTGGTTGGTCCTTTCCCGTTCTAGACGTTTCCATCCTGCCGCTGGGTTTCCGATGGTCGGGGCGTCTTCATGGCTCATGTTCTAGTGTGCCTCTTAACCCCGGCCCATCGGAGACTCGCCAGGATGCGACCCTTCATCGTTTTTTCAGCAGTATCAGCACGACGTCGTTTCATCCAGAAGTCAAACCGCACAGTAAACAAAAGGTGCCAACTGTTTTTCTCTCTCGACGTAACCGGGTGAGCTTGAACCCCCCCTGTCTTAAGAGGATTATGAGTTATGTGAGGAAAAGGTTTAAATCACTCATAACTTTGTTGTGTAAAGCATCAAAGCTGGGGGGCTTTTTTTTTTCTTTTTCCAAAAAAGTGAAGAAATAAATGTTTGTAATAAACTGGTCTTTTTCTGTTCGTTTCCCATTTTACACACACATAAATGAATAAAACAGTAGAAGAAGAGAAGAAAGGCATATTTCTTACAAAATCACAGTTTAATAAATAGTTTGTAAAAATGAGTACAAAAGTGGTCTTAACATTTCTTATATGAACGACTCGTTTCAGGTCAAAGGAGTCTTTAGTTGAACCTTTTTTTTTTCTCGTCAACATTTCTTTTATTTTTACAATCTAGTTCTGCTGAATTAAGGCCTCTTGATTTTGGCATCAGAACAATCTGCTAGTCGAATGAATATATTTTTTTTTTTTTTGCTTTTCTTTTTCTTATCTGAAGTTAAGTGTAAAGTTATGAGCTCCCCTGGTTTCACAGTTCAGTCAGAAATGCTGAATAAAGCACATTTACAAATAAATAAAATGGCTCAACATGCAGAATCCTTTTATCCGATGATCCAGACGGACTACACATCTAAAGGGCAGCGTTTGACACTGCGACAAGAACAATGGCACATGAGGCTGCTTCTTTAAAGGGGATTCCGTCAATGGTGGAGTTTCTCCCATAAGGAGAGGCCTTGGATTATAACGGAGAACTTCGCGAAATATTTCACCCAAAACAAACAAACAAAAAAAACGAATAGGAATTCCCCTTAAAGAAATGTAGCAGTGACAGAGTGCAATCTGTTGTGAAAGACACTGACATCTTTACTGCATTTTTGCTGAAACCAATGTAGGTTGAGACACTATAAGATCCAGAACATCTGTAATTCTGTTTGTTTTTTTGAGCTTAATTTTGTCCTGAAAAGGGACCCGTAAGGGAAAATGGAGGGGGAAAAAATGAACTTGAACCGCTTGATATTCGAACACGGCTACAGGCTGTAAAATACAATGAAACTCCAGGTTGTAACGTGACAACCTGGAGTTTGAAAATATTCAAGGGACAGAATTACGTTTTTAAGTCACTGTAAATTTTAGAGAACAAATTTAAAGCTTAAGCCAGCAGGTAAGTGATTGCAAATTCTCCAACCGAGCTAGCCGACTGTCGCTAGCCGCTAACTTCGGTGTTAGCACACAGACGTGTTTCGTGGCTCTCCTAAGTGTCCACCAACACTAGTACATTTAGTTTCAGCACTAAATTACTGCATATTAAAACTTTTTGTTCAATGTAACAGAAGACTATTTAGACACGCACACAAAAAAGACTCATACAATTCAAGAAAACAATGGTAAAAAAGAAATTTAGCCCCAAATTTCCGGTTGTCACCATTTTTTTCTAACACCAAGCTTGAGAAACACACCCTATCTTATTTGTGATTACGTTTAACACGAGGAATGTTAGACTGACCACACTGTACTAATTGCAATTTTCAATCAAGTTGTCTTAACCCCTAATTGTATGGAGTTAGTTTTGTGTAGTTATATTGCAGAGCAAAACTGGACATAAATAATGCATCTAAAAATACAAATGGGGAAGAGGAAACACTTGAGCAAAATTCCACATTTCAATTGCTTTAACTTAAAACAAAAGCGCAATAATTGTTCTGGATGCTGATAAGATTAATGCATCATTGCAGTTATAAATTGTAAGGTTAGTGACATGCAGTCGTTATTTGATTTCTGTTGCAACTTTTAAAGTGAACGGAAATCAACATAAAGCTACAAGTTGTGCTTCTTGTTTAGAGATTTGATTTTTAAATCTGTGATGCAAGATCTCATTACCATTGAAAATGGGAAAACAACATCTAGAGCCATCTTTTTACACATTGTCATAGCTAAGAATCTCTGTAAATCAAATAGCTGAATATTTGAATATACATTCTAATGAGTATTTTTATATTGCTTAACTGCAAAATAAAGACACAAAAATGACTCCATACGTAACATCCGAATTTCTGAAGCGTGTTTTCGGTCCATTTTATAAGACAAACAGACATGTTCCTGTTTTTACAGTTCAATCGTTGACCTTCAAGCTAAAGATTAACCTACAGTGACCGTTTTTCACACATAATTTATGATGAGTTTGCGAAGATCGGATGCAACAGAATTCACATTTTCATAAGGGCCGATTAGATTGTCACAATAACATAAGAAGCTGCAAAGATTAAAAAAAAATAGCTTAAATAAACTTTTAAGTGAAGCAGATGATTCGTTGTGTTTTTGGTCAAAGGCTGATGATGCGGAGAGATTTTCCTCTTAGTTTTGGTGTATTTCTTTCCAAAACCAAACATTTCTTATGGTCATTGATGCCAATTAGTCGACCTTAAGCCCTTGAGACATATTAGAAATATTTTCTAAACAGCAAAGGCCTTCATGACGATAAAGCATCTCTCATTTCTGCATTTTTACGTGGGCCCAGTTATTAAACAGGCTCCTTCCTCCTCCTGCACCATCGCGGCTCCCAACAACCCTAACTTATTATTGCTTGCATGTTCATACATACAGTAGGGGAAACTGTTCTAGCCTCCGAATGCAGATGCAAAATTAGCAGTATTTCACAGTTCGACTCCAGTAATGGTCCAAACTTTCAAAAAAATAGCAACAAAACACGACTGCCTAATGTGTTTCCGTGCCCCACCGGGTTCTTTTTGTTTTGTTTTTTCTCCTATTTTAACGAGGACAGACTCCAGCTTGCGGGAAGAGACACGACGTGGACGTTTGCTGGTGTATTCAGGATGTAACAAGTCACAAAATCTTTGGAGTTTCATTCATTAAGCTAGGATGACGGCGCACGCGGGATTTTTATTTATTTTTTTTCTGTGTGTGTGTGTGTGTGTGTTCCATCTCGACGCACGAGCCGATGCTTTTACACACACACACACGCACTCTTCCAAATCCACGCGAACTAATTCAAACGAGAACGCACGCACACCTCACGCATTCACTGCATTTCTCAATGCAAAACGCAATTGGCACAAAGTATCAAAATAAATACCCTGGAAGATTGGCACTATGCAAAAAAAAAAGAAAGAAAAAGAGCTTCACAATTTTCAAAGAAATCTTATAAAAAACTATTGAATAATCTCAGTCTACTCCATGTTTTATTATCCTCACTATTACTTATATACTATATGCTGATGAAGGTTACACCAGTGTCGTAAACCTCTGAAGGACTTAACTACCACTGAAACAATATAGCTCCTATTCAAATAGATTTTTTTCCACAAACATACATCAAAAATGAAGTATCTAACATCTATCTGACTATAGATAGTGCTGTTGTCTGGTATGCATTTCTTTATAGTGCCTATTCTTTGTTTTTCTTCCTTCACACAATCAGTTCAAGCAACAATGCCATCAACATTTTTGTACTGACCCCTATAGGGTTACCTCACAGGTGTCCCTCCAGGATGCTGGTGACAGGCTGGTCCAGTGAAGGGCCTGGCGCCGCCCTGCCCGGGGCCACCGAGGGGCCCTGCAGGCGCTGGAGCTCCAGTATGCTGTCTATGGCACTCTGTAGATGTTCGCTGAGGATGTTGTCCTCTTGGAAAGGCAGGGACACGGGGCTGAAGCGCTGCTCCGGCTGAGGGGACACATCCACCCTGTAGCATTTCAGCTTTGGAGCGCCGATGTCTCTGGTGGCAATCTCGAAGCAAACGTCCTCCGGCTCCGTCATCGGAAGGGGAATCGGAGGCTTTGCTTCGGAGTCGGGCACCGTCTGTGGGATCTGTTCTGCAGTGTTACAGCCAAGAGCGCCATCGGACATTTCGTCTCCATACTGGGAACGCCGAGGAGCTCCGTTGGTTGCCTGGGGGTGACGTTCATTGACACCTCCGCCGCCATTTGTCAGCTGCCCCGTGTGGTCCCTCTTGAGTCCCGGATCGCAGGCTGAGTTGTGGATCACTTTGCGAGAGCCTGACTCCTGCTTGATAGTGAGTCTTAGAGCTCCGCGTGAGCTGGAACGGTAGGTCTTCAGTCCTGGGGGTCTTTCGGTCAGTCGTGCCCAGGCTGGCGGGGAGGAGGGGCTGCTAGAAGAGTGTGCGTGAGAGAAGCCAGAGGACTGGGCACTGTGAGGGGAAGACGCTGACGTCACCAAAGATGTCATAAACGTTTCTGGAAGGAAAAAACAGAGTGATTAAACAATTTTTTTCTACTTTCGCAGATGGTAGTGTTGTAGTACTCAACTTTGGCTTTGGTCACAAGAGCGGTCTTAAGACCACATTCGCAAAGTCCTGATCTTGTCTTGGACTTACTGGATTCGCGATTCTTTCTCAAGATCAAACCTTCAACATCCTTTATTGTACCCAAGTTTGAAATTCTTGCTGTATTCAAATGCAACTTTGCAAATGCAACGCTACCACCTGTCCCTCTATGTACAGAGTGAGAAAGTAAGAGGGAAAAATATTTTTCAGTGCAAATATTCAGATGTTTTTTTGTTTGTACATCATGCAGTGGTAAGTTAAGTCCTCCACCTCTGCTCACTGTCAGACACTTAACATTTAGCTGGATCTATCCGTTCTTCAGAGTTGCCTGTTTAATTTGTCACCAGTTAATCAGCTTCTTTGGACGAGTGACCTTTAATCAGGCGTATGCAAAATATGAATTTCGGTTCACTTAAATATTATAGCAGTTCATCTAACTGAGTAAGTTAGTGTGGGGATTACCTCGCTAACGAGCTTCCACAGGGAGATTTACAGACATGTTTTATAATATACCACCAATGACAAAATATATGTTGGTTTTTTTTGTTGGTTTTTTTGTCACTTTTCTGCAAAATTCACCAACTGCACAATTCTTGTTAAGTAGTAATTAGTGTAAGATAAGTAGTATTTCAAAAGAGCAGAGGAAATGTTTTTTAACAATATTTGTGGTTAATCTGTTGCTAAGAGATGAGCGCGTTTTCTGGTAACCAAGTGCCACGAAGTTAGCATCTGATTTATACTTTTTGTAAAAGTAAAAGTCATTAGGTAGTGCATTAACATTAGCACAAACATTAGCAGTGTAATGTCCCCCACTACTTGGCGACAGTGCACAGCCCACATTAGTAGTAGCCTTTTCCCTAAAATAAGCTTTTTAGCTATTCTGTTTATTTATTAGCCATATTTATCACACTGAATGGAGGAAGTCAATGTAAGACAACATGCTAGTTATACCCCACATGCCACAGGCAGCATTTAGGCTAACATTAGCATTTTTGGCTAATTTTAGCTTGTACATTTTTAGCTTGTCTTGACCACATTTCTACGAGACACTTTTTCCAGGTCTTTGACTGGGTCCCATCTTTTTAGTTACTGTATCATTTTGTTAGAAGACGACATGTTCTGAAACCCAGGCTGCATGGCGGTGCAGTAGTTGGCACATTTGTATCAAGCTTCGAATACCAACCTGGTATCTTTCTGCATAAAGTTTGTTTGTTCCCACCATGCATGTATGGGTTCACCAGGTGCTCTGGATTCTTCCCACAGTCCAGTAAATATGACTCTTAGGTGAATGTTATATTACTCTAAATTGCTTTTAGAGATGTGTGTGTGTGTGTGTACTTGTTCTTCCTGCCCTGTGACGGACTGGCAACCTGTCTAGAGTGTAAACCTGCATCTCTCCCAGTGCCTGATTCTTGCTGAACTCCTGAACTTCATTCATCACTCTGCTGTGATGAATAGGACATAACAAGTGAAAATCTCTTCCAATAGTTCCAATTCTACATGAGATTTTAGGTTTAGATTAACAATGTACTCTCAGAAACTTCAGAGCCTAACATCAGCCAGGCCTGACATTTAACAGCTTTCAAGAGTCCCCTTCACGCTTTCTGCGTCCTAATTACCATAAAAACACCTTTAATTTCTCCTTAACTTCATGTTAAGGAAAATTACACACTCATGTGTAATTTTCCATCATCATGCAGCCCTCCTCAGCCTCCCCATTGACACGTCTTAATTACTCATTCACACCTGGGAGCTCGACTGGAGCAAATATGGAGGTTAAGTGCAGTGCCCTGAGGTACCACTCTGATTGTCTAGGTATCTATTTATGTTCTCATACTAGTTGGATACTGTATCGTTTTTGCTCATTAAGACATTCTTTGGAATATTACTAGCCCTTCACCCCTGGCCCCCTTGTGGAAACACTGACCTGGATCTTTGCGAGCCCGCCGTCTCTCCTCCGCCAACGTGTATCTCTCAGCCTGGAGGAAGAGACGCTCCAGCATCACCATCTCTGCCGACGGACTCTCCTGCTGTGGAAACCACAGTTCGCAGGTCATCAATCGTGGAGGTACGGAAGTGGGAGGAAAAATCTGAATAGTGTGGTGAACTTCGTAGAACCCCTTTTACTGGAGTTACAGCGTCTTGTGAGCACAAATAAAGGCACTAGATGTTCTGAGGTCATGCAACGTCAGCGTGCTACGTCTCACCTGGGTTTCCTTAACCAATAGCTGCCTGTATTTGTTGACCATGTCCTTGGTGCGTTTTAGCAGGAAACCAGATACAGAGTCAAACTCCCGATCCACTGTTGAAAAAGAAATATGTCATTTCCAGGTGAACGTGGACTGTTCAGTATTTTTACTGAAAGCAAAAAATGGAGAAAACCTCTCGAAATAATGACTAAAGAAACAACAAATGGCTACTTCTTGATATTTTCAGACTTTGCAAATCAATGCTTGTGAACCTAAGCTGAAGTCGTCTTGAGTGGGCAGGTGACCGGCGCAGGTGTGGTACGGCAGCAGGCGTCTAACAGCGTCTTTCAGAGTGGCGAACGCCGGCCTGGTGAACGGGTTCTGCACAGCTCCGTGGTCCAAACAGAGCTGCTGCTGGAATCTGAAGAAAACGATGAGATCTCAGCGTTACTGTCTGCAATGACTCCGAAAAGGTTCATCTGGCAGCTGGTTTGTAAACAAACGAAAACTACGTTCACTTTTGAATGACATTTTGTGGAAATTCTTGCCTCTGTCTGCGCATTGCTGGTGTGAGCCTCTCCTCTCTCTGCAGTTCCAGATTACCTGCCAGCTGATAAACACGTTTCAGTTAAAAAAAGAAAAAAACTTGGTCTCAAGCGTGTATTGAATGTGGAAGGATTGAGACTTTGCTGTATGGTGTGTCATATTAAGTGTTGCACCTTTTTGCCGCTATGCTGGACGGGGCCACACTGGTTGGGAGGCCCCTGAACTCGATTTGCAGGAGAGGGCGGATGTACATTGAGAGTATAGCTCTTACTCTCCAAGGCAGCTGTGGGCTCTGGTAAACGACATGATGACAAAGATGAACAAAGTCAGCAGAGAAGTGTGACACACGTATACTTATGGCCTCTACGCCACCAGGGGGCCCCCAAGAGCACCAAGCTAGTATGATAATATAGACATATATTTTTTAAATAACAAACTAAATGCTAATACACTTTTAGAATAATTTCTATATTTATTTGACAGTTTGTAGTACTCATATTTAATTTAATTTATTTGGTAGGGACAATGCACATTATCATTTTTGAAAATGCGACAGAATTAGCCAAAAAGCTATTTTTTAGTCTGTTGTCCCAGACAACAGATTTAGCTAAAAACAAAGGTTCGACAAACAAGGTTATAATGACTTAACTACACAAATTTTGTCAATAAATACAAAACATGAAAACACAACACAATTATTTTAAAAAGTACAGTTAAATTTAAATGGATAAACAAAGCCAACAGCTGAATCTCTTAATTCAGCTGTTGGTTGGGCAAAAAAAACAAAAACAAAAAACATTCTGTTAAATTGATTACTGTAAATTTAGTGCTAATCAGCTGATGTTAATTTCAAATAGTTAAGATAATACGGCACACTTAAGTACTACTCTGCATTTCAAAATCCAATTTTTTTGTACTTAGCTTGCTACTCCTGTATGGTTAAAATCAACAGCCATAATAACACTTGCTAAGGACAAAGTATGCTAATATGATAGTAAGTCTTCACACAGAGTAGCTTAGGAAGGCATCTGGTTTGGGGGACCCCAAATGAAAATCTACCTGGGGCCCCAAAAAGTTTTGGGCCGGCCCTGACGATACTAGTTCTGAGCATGCTTTTTTCTTCTTTTTTTTTATAGAAAAAGCTGCGGTTGAACTCACTGTGTTGTGTGTGCTGTTGGACAGCAGAGTCATCTCCCTCTTTCGAGAGAAGAGCAGGCACAGCTGCGAGCGCAGTCTGCTGCTGAGGCACCGGGACGCTGACATGCAGAGGGGACGGGCTGGGGCGGGCGGGACTGCAGCTCGAAGACTGGGGCTGGGAAACGGGGGGCTGCACCTGTCCGGGAGGCTGGGAAACACTCTGGAGATTCGCCTGGGTCTCCGCAAATAAGCTCTGCGGGACATGGTACTGGACTGGAGCCTCCACGTGGGACTGGGAGGCCGACGTCTGAGGCCCAACCGGAGGGGAGAACGTGGCTGGAGCTGGTCTCGCGGCGTCCTGAGCCAGAGACGGGGAGCAGATCATCGCCGTGTCTTCCGGTTCTGAGGGATGCGGGGAAACTTCACAGCGCCGGCCGGAGATCACATGAGCGTCCGGTTCAGACGCGGCTCCGCTCTGGGGTGGACTGTCTCCGTCGCTGCCAGCCGGGGAGGCGAGGGGCTCAATCGGAACCACTGGCAGAGCTCCAACCAGTAATTCAGATGGGATGGGAGAACTAAGCGCTTCCTGCTGAGAAAACCAGACCAGAATTTAAGCCAACATGTGATATAAGACACTAATACTTTGAACAAAGCTGTTCCTTCTAATTTAGCTTATTGTACACAACACAATTGCAGTTTTACATCAAATTTTAATTTTTCTAATTTAATGATGCATATTTAGCTCGTTTAATATAAAACGTGTTGACAAAACACGGGATGCTTCACTTCAAGTGTTTTACGGGGTTCGTTCAGGTGCTTGAAATCTTTGAAAATCCTTGAATTTCATTTAAGTGTTTTAAAGGTTAAAACATTTCTTGATTTCTCTATAAAGTCATTGAAAGCGCTTAATATTTGAATTGCACGTTTTTGAAATGGGAGTGCTAAATTTTACTGAACTCCAGGAAATTTAGTGGGAACATTTTTAGAGATTTTTGTAACTTTCTTTTTATATTGTGTCTGAGATTTTGAGATAAATCTCAGGGAAAAAAACAAGGAAATTTCTAAGCTTGAAAAGTTTAAGATTGGTTGTAAAAACTTGTTTCAAAAGCCAAAAATTTCCAACTTTTGATTTTATTTTCTCAAGTTTTTACTAGAGAATTTCTGAGATTTTTGTCAACATTTTCTACAATTTTTCTCACAAATTTCTAACATTTGGACTCCAGTGTTGTCGTAATGTCTCTCTCTTATGCCGCCATAAGAGAGAGACATTTCAAAACAGAAAGTTTTGCTGCATTTTAGTTTACCCTGTCCCCGGAGCTGCAGAATGTAAAATAACATTGCAAGACATTATTAACAACAGTAATAATTGTGTCATGTTATATAACAATGATGTGATATAATAGTGATTTGAAACTATTTTTTTTATTAATTTGTACTGTTCTTATCTCCAAAGTGCGGCACTAGAAACTGCTTGAATTTTACTGTGGAAAAACGAATCCTGTTCTTAGGAGCTTCCTTTGGTTCATGTACTTCATGCGCTGCTTTGTGCTGGTCTGTCACGCAGAATCGCCCCACAAAACAAAACCTGCAGAAGACGTCGCACTCACTGACCTGTGGCATGTGTTGCATAAAGTCCTGGCTTTGACTCATTGAGTGGGTGACTTCTTCCACAACTTGGCTGAGGTCTGCTGAGGGCATCAGGAGCTTGGGCATCTCCACAGCTGGTTCAGGGACATGAGGAGGCTCAGGTGGGGGCTGTAAGACCGCAACCACCTGAGGAAGAGCAGGAGGAGGAGGAGGAGGAGGGGACTGGAGCCCCGCAGAGCCGGGCTGCACCGAGACGTGCTGGACCACGTGTCCAAAGGGCTGCGGGAAAGACGCACCAAAGTTAGGACCAAATTCTCTTCAGTTCAAATGAAGAATAAATTATGCCATATTGGGGTGTCCAGATCCAACTTTTTCACTTCCGATACGATACCGATATTGCAGCTTTAAGAATTGGCCGATATCGATACTGACCCATTATATCACCGTGAATCATACATTATTTTGTAGTGTGGAATGTTAGAGAATGTCTAACCATGTGATGTTACTCAGAGAACAAAAGTCAACAATAACAGGTATGAGAACAACTGAGCCATTTATTGTTAACCAATAGGTCTGCATGCGGAATACAAACAGTGGTGCATAGAAATGATGGGGCATGACGACTAATTGCTCGAGTGGAGTGTTTCTAACTGCTTTAGATGCAGGCTGATATATTCTGACACTCGTTTTTTTTAGCTGACATCGGACTAATTTCCAATATCAATATTGGATTGGAACAGACCTGGGTAGCCATAGTGAAACACTACGCATAGTTGTCATGTTTATCTTCAGAGTGCTAAGAGCTCACCTGTTGTAGCTGGTGGAAAGCCTCCTCTGAGCCGCTCCTCTCCTCCTGAACAGGTCTCTCAGGCAGCAGCACCACAGAGGCCCGCTGAAGGCTCAGCTGCCCCTCTGTCACTCCCGCCTGTGGAGCCGCAGCCTGAGTGGCGAACGGCAGTCCCTGAACAACCGAGGGGCCGTTGACAATCGAGATGGAAGTGAGATCCTGGGGAAGCACCCCTGAACTGTTGATCAGGGTGATGTGGTTCCCAAGAGCAGGACTGTGGACCAGGGTGGCTTGTTGCCCCTGCCCTCCTGCGGCGTAAGCTCCAGCCAGCTGTGCTGGCATCTGGAAGACGGTGGCGGGGGCCGGCTGCAGCTGCAGAGATCCTGAAAGCACAGTGGCCTGGCGGAGAGCTAGCTGCCCTGTAGGAGTGGTGAAGACTGGGCTGAAGTTCAGCTGTCTTTGGGGTACGGTTAGGATCTGAGAGCCGTCCACAAGCTGCCCGGTGGAGGCAGCCACGCCGTGAACGGAGGGGCCTTGATGACTGGGGGTAAGGAGAGGCTGCACTGCTCTGGCAGGCTGGGAGATTGTGACGGGACACTGGCCCGGAAGAAGAAACTGGTTCTGGCCTTGGAAGAGTCCCTGAGGCTGGAGCACGAATGAGCCGCCCTGGTTGACCAGCTGCAGGCTGACCGGCTTGGAGAGCTGCTGCGCCGGCTGCGGCTGTGGAGCTACGGTCTTTTGGCCAGGAGCTTGGGACAGTAAGATGTTGGACGAGGCGGTCGCTGGGACGAACGTGAGACCAGAGGTCGCTTTCTGCCCCGAGGGCTTGGGGCTGATTTGCACCAGCCTGGGCTGGATGCTGATGGGCAGCTTGGGCTGGATGGGGAGCGGGGCACGCTGCAGGACGATGCCCGGCGCCGCTGTGGCTCTGAGGGCCGGGTTGATGAGGGGCCGAGTGGCGACGCCAGGCACTGCCTTGTGGATGATCATGCTGGAGCCTTGAGCGGGACTCAGGGAGAAGGAACTGTCTGGAGACGGAGCAGGAAACACGTTCCCAGGCAGGAGTCCCATCAGCTGAGCCGGAGTGGCCGGTTTTAGAGACGGGCAGCCCGGTCCCACTGCCAGCAGGGAGGGCTGAGGAGGCTCCACTGCGGCTTGGGTGTCTCTGGGCAACGTCGGGGCGACGGGCAATGTGACAGACTTGGGTATGAACGGTAGCGCGGGTGGAGAGAGGAGAGGAGTGGGGGGATAGAGGGACAAAACGTCTCCTGCTTGCGCCAGTCCTGCTTCCAGGGCCATGGTCTGCTCAGTGATTTCAGCCTCCTGCAGACTCTGCTGGAGGATATCACAAGCCACCTCCGCCTCCCCCACTTCCTCCTCCTCCTTCGCCTCACATCCAGCCTCGGCAGGTGGCTGCACGGCCTCCGGGTCCTCTGCGCCCTCCGGAGAGGACAGCAGTGCCTCCTCCAAGAAGGACAGGTCCACACAGCCAGGCGGAGGTGTGTCCGTGCAGTCCCTGCTGTCTCCCAGCAGAGAGACGGGACTCTGGAGGAAGAGACACGGACAGAAAGAGCGTTATTGTGAGGTTAGTCAGCATTTAATAGCAGTCACGAAATGGAGAGAAAACCATCGCTCTCCTGGGGCTTGATGCTGGTTGTTGTGTCACTGTTGGCTGCACATCCAGACACTCACCGGAGCATCTGTGAAGAGGGAGGGCTCCCCAGAGGAGGAGCTAATGAGCAGGTCTTCAGTCTGCAGCTGGTGAGACAAAAACGAGTCAATTTCAGGTTTGGTCGCCTTGATTGTTGGGGAAAAATGATTCAGCTTTACTTTCTGACTCTCCGTTAACCATCTGCCCTCCCAAATCTGACTCTTCATTAGCATGATTGCTGCAGCTAAATACCAGTGCACACCACACTTTTCAGATTTAATTTTGAGAGAAAGTTTGAGAGTCTTCTATCCACTTTCTGTGGCTCTTCCACACACAACTCTAGAAGAGTTTGAAGGCCGTGGTTGTAGGATTCGATCAGTTTTCGAGTCTCTGTAAATCACTTCTTACCTCACTGGTTCCATGAAGGAAGTCATTCAGGGCTTGGGGGTCACTGCAAAAAGAGAAGGAGAAAAAAAGCACCGAAACTGATCAAATCTATGTGGATATTTGTTTTTATACATTTTCAGAGAGAGGGCTCAAACATGAAGCTCTTCTTAGCATGTTTGTCTCGTTCTTCACATTAGAATCACCATTTTGATTCAGGATTTGCATGTAAACGTAAGTACAGGAGTCAGTAAGTCGCCCCTTCTTTTTTGAACGCATTTTATTGTTTTGCAGGAGATTTTGTTGGAAATGTAATAGTTCTATTTATGCTTTTTTCCTTTGTTTGTTTTGAAAGGCAAAGAAGGAATAAAAGAGAGCAAGCTAGCTAGCTACAGGATGTAAGAACAAACCAGAAACTTACCACAAAACATCAAGTAGACAAGTCCCATCTTCATCCTCCATGTCAGCTGAGAGAAAGATCAAGAAGGATTAATACCAGCACTTCATTTTGTTACAATATTGTTCTTGAAGTTCCCCTGATGTTTGTCCAAATAATTCTTCTGATATCAGGATGAAATGCATTTGATCCAGACTGATGCTGCTGTTCCATCCACATTACCTGATGATTACACACTTGCCTCTATAAAGCGCCCCGCCCGCCGTTTCTTGTGTAATTATAAATTGAACATGGCTAACGTCACAAACCCATTTCCTACAGGCACAGAACATCCCCAGCTTGGAACTGCTTCCTTTTTATGGCAACACAAGAGGCAAAGTCTCACGGGGGGAAAAATAAGACGCAGAACAAAACAAAACGCCTGTGCTGTCAAGTTTTGTCTTTCACAAAAGATGAACCTCCGAATCGTCAAAAAGAAAATCTGAGGAACGTGGAGATACGTTTTTCTCCAGAAAACCTGTAGTTTCTAGCACGTCACATTGTCCCAAAAATATCTGATAAATTAAGGCCTCCAGCAGGTGCTTTCTCTGCTAAAATGGATCATTTTCCTCACTGGGAACAATCAAAGCACATGGGAAGACAGATGGAGCTAAATGGAGCCTAACGCAAGGAGGAAAGCTAACACAAATAAGCAATAATCTGGATATTTCCTGCAAAGTCTTGCCTTCCAGCAAGAAAACAACTAAGAACATACACCCAGAGCAATGGAATGGTTTGGATCAGAGCATGTCCACCTGTTAGAACGGCCCAGTCAAACTCCGGACATAAATCCAATTGAAAAATTGCTGCAAGCTGCTGTTTACAAATGCTCTCCATTGAATCCTCCAGCTTTCTTTGCAGGTGGTTCGATAAGTGTTTGACTCACTGTTTAGATCACACTTTTAAGATTTTACATTAAAACACTAAACAATTTAAAACCCCGTATAATGAAACAGCAAACATTAATAGGAGAAATTGTCTTGATGTATATTTTGTTCTTATTGTAGTATTTTTGCATCAATGTTATCTTATTGATACTACCATTAGTAATACATGGGAAGATAGAAGGAGTATTACTTCTATACCCTCTCCTTTAAACGTTTATCACTTACTGTGTCATTTTATGTGTAATTTATAACGTTCGACAAACATCGAAATCAAACTTTTACTGGTAAAAGAAGAAGTGCAAATATGCACTACTTGTGTTGGTTCGCCTTCCTGTGCAAATCCGTTTGAAAAGAAAATGATCACAGTTGCAACAGCCACATATATATATATATATATATATATATATATATATATATATATATATATATATAGGTATAATTGACAAAATGTGGCTGTTGCAACTGCGATCATGTACATTTTAAAGGGCAAACAGCGGGGCTGTCAGCAGGAAAATTTAAATTATTTCAGAGAAATAAACATATTTTGATCCCTGTATGTTTTTCTAAATCACAGGTTTGGAATTAAGCGATGGAGCAAATTAGTTATCCAACAAAACAACAACAAAACCTGCATGTGGGGGAAAAGGATTCACCGAGCATACTTTACATGTGAGAGGCCCCATGCAGAGCGGTCGAGCTGAGTTCCGGTGGTGGCTTCATGGGAAGCCGTGGCCGCTCTCCGGCGTCTGGGGGCGGGCGGGGACCAGGCCGAGGCGGCGGCGGGACGGAGCCGAGACCTCTCTCTGCTGGGGCATCGCTGCGGGAGGCTGGACGTGAGGAGGGCACAGACAACACGCCGCACGCCGCCAGGTCACTCCAGGTTACCACAAACAACACACCTTCCTCTCAGGAGAGAGAGGCAGACATTACGATCGATGCGTGATTCATCAGTTTTCTGGCTCCAAATCTATAGCCACAACGGCATCATATTTCTGATTATTGATTACGCCCGAGGCTGATCGGGAGGAGGGAGGGAGGGAGGAGAAAACAAGCTATTGTTGTGGCAGATCAGAGCGGCTCAGCTGTAAATAGACGGCTCCCCCTGCGCCTTGGATGTGACTTGTCCTCTCCTCATGGCTGTGGAGGAGGGAGGGCAGAAAAAGGAGCAGCAATGTGGAACATCTCTGCACAGCCCCATCTAACATCACTCACTGCCAAAGTCTTCTCCCTCTCCGACTCCAACCGATCGCATTTGTTTACAAGCAGACAGCCGCATTAACTAGAACACCCCTCCAGGTTCCGCATCCCAGCCCATCATCCGTAACCTGCAGCGGCAAGTGCCCCGCTATTCTCCGGCCGTAAGCAGGACCCGGGATCCGCTGGTGCAGGTTACGTAAGGTGATGCGGGTTCATGTTAAATTGATGTCCGAGACGATGCAAGTCGCCGAGCCCGCCGTTTCTTCCCATTTCCCTCCCCTTCAATCATCACCGTCATTATTATTATTGCTATTTAAGGTGCACATGTTTTCTCAGTGTGAGTCCACGGCAGCTGACGCCTGCTGTAAAATCATATCGCGGTAACAAAAGATGCCTTGTGTTAAACATCTCCTCTCGCAGTCAGCGCCGAGAGACTCGCTGCTCGTCGCCGGAGTAAATTCCGCTATTAAAAGAATAACCGAGAGAGAAGAAGAAGGAAAAAAAACACACACCCTCACCCCTTCTTTGTGGTTTATTGTCCTGTCAAGCGGGCCTCTGCGCCATCGATTCTCACTCAGCGGTCTTTTCAGATGCTAAAAGGAGGAGAGGGGGGAGGAGGGGGGATGAAGGCGGGAGGAGGAGGAGGGGTGGGGTGTGGTAGGGGCGCCGGAGTGGGTGTGAGAAAACAGGCTGCGATCACAACACAAAGGTAGGGGGACCAAAAAAAAAAAAAAAAATGCACACGCGCGAGAGCAGGAGAGGATCCAGCTTCGGCGGCGCGAGCGCAGGAGGAAGCGTGTCCGTCTCCTGCGCCTCGTTAGGCGGACGCACGCGCGTCGGTGCGTTCCTTCACAGGGCTCGCGGGTCTATTTTAGTTCGTTTTATTCATTTATTAATTACGACGTAAAACTGAAAAGCGCCCACCAACACACTCCGACGTACGCGGAATTTGTGGGAAAGTTCATTAAGGTGAATTTCAAATTAATCTAAAGTTTAATGAAGTAAATTCTCAAGATAGCACTCATAAAATTTATTTTGCTATCATTTCTAAAATATATTAGATTTTGGCACACTTAAGTACATACCAGTATATTTTTGCCAGAGTGTTTTCAGGAAACCTTAAAAGACCTAAACTGAGATGAATACAAATCTCTAGAAACAATGGTAAAAATTATATTTGATAGCTTGAACCATTTTAAGTATCAAGCATGAATTCCTTTAAGTGTATTTAAAACGTTTTGTTTTTTGTTTTTTTTAAGCAACATGCATTTGTATTCAGCCCACTTAAATAAATGAATCTAGGCCTGGTGTCTGGATCTGTGTGTTTTGCCCTTTATTTTGCTCCCATCAACTCTAATCAATCTCCCTCTCCATCCCCGCAGCATGATGGTGCCACCACCAATTGGGTTGAAAATCCAAACTCCCGTACTCAGACACACGTCTGGAAAAAGCCAAGTGGAATTTGAGTAAAAGTGAATTACACCCCTAAAATAATCCATGCCTGATACTTCAACTGGTTCACGTTTTTAATTTTTCTTAAACACATGCTTAACAGGTCTCTTTCATTGTTTTTATTGATTTTTTTATTAATAACATTTTTAACTTCTGGCTCTTTTAAGTTATTCTCCTCAAAACACTCACCAAATAAAGTACCTTACAAAAGTATTTGCGACGTTTTACCACATCTTGTCACTTGGCAACCACAAACTTCATTATATTAGTTTGTAATAATTAAGAACCAGATGAGAAGAAAAAAAAAAGAATATCTGGTTTAAAACTTTTCAAATAAAAACCTGAAAGGTGCGGCATGCATTTGTATTTAGCCCGATTAAGTCAAAACTTTCACTTTAATCTAATCCTGTTGCTGCATTTTGCTCCTTCCAGGTTCCAGTCCACTAAGCAGTTTCCCTCTCTCTGTTGAAAAAAAAAAAAAAAAGCATCCCCACAGTATGATGCTGCCACCACCAAATGGGTCATGTTCGAAGTGCTGTGTATTGTTTGCATTCAGATATTAAGCAACATAAGAGCTGGTGTTTAATAGGAATCTTTATTAATAAGTCAAACAAGGATATATAAAATACACTCCCCATGTGAAAAGAACTCCAAAAACACAACCTTTACACGCCCCTCCCTACCCCACACCCCACATTTTCTCATGGGCTTCACTTGGCTGCCTGCTGGGCTTGACGACGGAGCAGCACGTAGATCTTCTCTTTGATCCAGTCCTTGTTGTACGGTTGGTACGTCTGTGTGTCGGCACGATACCTAAGACGGAATGACAGGTTTGGGTCTGTTTGCACCTGAGTCCTTACAACAGGACGCCGCCGTTCATTTTGAAAACATGCTACTGTTTTGATATTGAGGATGATCCTTTCCTAATTTTTAGAATAAAGCTTTAAAAGTTGCTCAAATGGTTGCATTTGATAGGTGGACAGCTCTACGTCTCTACGAAGCTACCAAACTATGAAAATACAAAATCAATTAACAAAAACAAAAAGGCATGTTAGCCTTTCTTTTTCAATATCAAGTTACAATGCTACTGTAAATATCAAATATAAAAGAAATTTGACTATGTAATTCAGCATGTAAAAATTGGCACTCTGTCTCTTTAAGAAACGCCTGCTCTTTCTGAAACTCCGCCTTCAGGAAGTCATCACAACATGGCTCCCGTATTAAACCTTTATAGACATTTTTTGCGCTGAGAAGTAGCTTGTATAATGAGCTTTGCAGATGCTCAGTTCCATCAGGTGTTTGCTAATTGCTGCTGGCTAGTCTGAAGGAGCTGAGTGGGGGAGTTGCGAGGGAGGGCTGCTATGTGAGGCAGCAGCTTGGAAACTGTGACTCTGAGGAGGAGCTACGTCCTCGAAGGCGGAGCTAGGTCCACCTAAATTAAATATTTGTGACTTTGTGAATGTTTCTTTGTTGTTTGTTTTTTTTTCTTATAAACTAAACAACTGAAATGGTTCCAGTGTGGAACACATTAACCTCTTTCATATCAAAGTTCTTAGCAATCAGGAAGGATTGTTTTACATCGACTTACACCAAACAGCTGAGGTCAGCAAGGTCATCGATGAAGTCAAACAGTTGGCTGATATCGTATGTGATGGACGGACTGTTGGGGTTCATCCTCTTTAAATGCTCCTCATACATCTTACAAACACCTGCAGGACACAAAAATACATTAAATCACACTGTCGTGGTAAGAAAAGACACAGAATGCAAGTTCAATGTGAATGAATGACAAGACATAGTGTCTTATATATCATATAACATATAATAGTGTTCAGGAAAGAGAAAAATAGTTCAATTGCTTTTTTGGTTCATGACCTACAATAGAGCATAATATGTTGCGCACTGATTCACTCTATTTAATGTCCCCCAGCAAGAAATTTCTCAATGAGTTAAGAGTGTTCAGGTTTTGGTTTGGCAAATGAAAATTTAAAAAATAAAATAAAAACGAGAGAGAGATTTTGAAAGCTTCTGTGATTCTGTAAATTGTTTTCGTAGCATTCTGCTTACCTTCCATACATTCATTGACCGATTCATAATCTGCATATGTCCGACCCTCTGGCCTCTTCGTGGGCTGCACCAGCAGGATGGTGTGAGACTGAAATTCATATTGATGCTGTTACATGCAATTGAAAGCGATCATTGTCTCATTCCAAGTACACTTGTTTTCAAATAAATAAAAGCTACTTTAAATATATGAATTATGTGTGTGTGTTGTCAGTAAACAAGATCTTTCTATAGAAGGCCTTGAATATACAAAACAATATTGTTAATAAAAATAAAGTTCACATTCTATAAAGCTTACAAAGTGCTACATAGTCAACAACGGTGTGAATAAAAATTATTTGTCTGAAACTCCATAAAACCTTCAAACACAGTTAATGATCAATGAATTACACAGCTTTGGGCTGTTGAGACAATTAAATAACATTTATGATATCAAAATGAGGTATACGTTTATCATTAGGTTGTTATGGCAATCTTAATTTCTGTTGTGGCGGATACAATGTATATATTGTATATAAATGACTGACTTTGCTAACTGTAACTTGCACGTTTTCAAATGAAAATGTACAAAGCCTTTGCTATGAGGAAAATAAAAAAATGCTACACTCCGTCATTTACGGTTAAAAAATTACTAAACAACGAATAACCACCGAAATATGTTGTTAAAGCTAAACTTGAACACAAAAAATGTCGTTTTATCGGTGAGCTTTGTTGTTGCAGCAGTTAAATATGTCAGATATTTCACGCTAACGTTAGCTTCTGTAATTACCGTAAGTTTTCGTTTAAGTCGCCATAATTAATCTGACATAATGCGCAGGCTTTGGTTTTCATTGGAAGGTGTACAACGTCATTTCCACAACTAACCCAACATTAAAACGTACCATGCTTTTTGGTGGCTTTCGTAGATTTTCAGGGATACCTGTTACGTTCGAGCGAGCTGACCTCTGTCACCGGAAGCACAATTAACTGACCGGAAACAGAATGAAAGAGGGGAGAATCTGGCGGAGCTCCGGCGGAAGGCGGAAGCAGCTCCACTGGTGGGCGGAGATGCTCATCATCTTCTTCTTCTATTGCGTTTTCTGGCAGTTTACAAATTTTGTGTATTACCGCAATCAACTGGACGGAGATGTAATTCAGAAATTCATTTTTCTTACATATCTTAAAATAACTAAACTAAATAAACTAAAGGTATATATAAAAAAGCAACCCTCAATTTAAAATAAGACACCAAATATACCCTGTTAGGGATTTTTTTTAAAGGGTTTTAAATTTAACTAGATGCATCTGTATTCTGTAAAACAAATGAGGAGACAATTGATAAGACCCACTTTCTTGTGCCTGTTGGTCTACTTTACACAACTGGTTGTCACTCGAAATTAATAACATCTCAAATTTTAATTGACACCTACACTACTTTACATTGAACGTCTAGAACAAAATATTTAGGACTTAGTTAATGTAATCCTACTGTTGGGTATGTATATTTATGGGTTGAAGCTCGTGAATAGGGCACGTTATTGTGAACTACTGGTGGAACTGTTTCCGGCTTCCTCCGGAGTTGTTTCCGGCTGCCTCCGGTGCTGTTTCCGGCTGCCTCCGGAGCTGTTTCCGGCTGCCTCCGGAGCTCCGCCCCTGCAGCTCGACGACAGCCGAATCGACTCGAGCAGGAAGCGGACGGATGTTCTGGGAGGAAGGCAGGAACAACAAAAAGGAGGAGGAGGAGTGATTGTCCGGGTTTCAAACCCGTTAAACACAGTTTTTAAATAAAGTACACAACATTCGCTGTAGGTAAGTGCGGGTTTTCATGGAGTATTATGAAAGAAACGTATTTAATTTGAGCTGCGGGGTTTAGCCAGTGTTAGCCGCTTAGCTCCGCTGTGCCGTAAAGGCAACACTGGCTAACACTGACTAGCCAATGTAGCGTTTGCCTAATGGTAAAATGCCCATGTGAGCATTATAGCAGGTTTTACAGCTTTTATCTCAAGCTTATGTTTTTCTTCTTATGATCCAGCGTGAGGAAATCGTCATTGTTCTACGTATAGCATCTCGGCAAATATTAATGGCGTGCATTTCCAGGGGATTACTAATCAGCACTGTTGCCACTAATGGGAATCATATTGGTATTCTTAATATACTAATGTGTCATAATCTTCAAAAGTTTATCTAGGAGTTTAGATCTTGTTTGGCAGGATAGGATTTCAGGATTTCAAACACTTAACACAAATGCAGACAAATGTCGTATTAAAGAAATAGCAAGAAGCCTGAAAATAAAAACCTTTAAATGACATCAGCATGGTGTTTGATTGTAAAATAACTAAAGTCCTTAAATTCAAACCTTTAATTTGAGGTAAGTCAATAAATATTTTTTTTTTACATAATTGGTGGTGCATTTATACACACTTTCTCTAAAATCACTTTTAAATCAATGCTGCTGGAGCTTTTTACTATGTGTGCTGTTCTCTTTTGAGGTTGTTCAGCGTTTCAACAAACTTTCAATTAGTAAAATATGACGTTACATCTTTGTTTCTCTTCATAGTGTTAATTTTACCCTGGACTGCCAGTATGAGTTTGGTTCCAAACATATGCATGATATTGAGGTTTTTCTTCTAATACGAAGCCGTGTGCAGAGTCTAATAGTCTCCTTTGTGCATGATGCATCCTCACAGTTGTTGTGACCCAATACTGGAAGGAAGTCTTGTCACATTTACTGTCTCCACTTGTGGACTTCTTACAACATGTAAACAAACAAACAAGCAAACAAACAAAAAATCAGAGTGAGCTTATGTGATTACATTAACTTGATTCATTTTTAAAGCCTTTATTTTTACCAGTGATTTGTTCATTTGTGTGGAATTAATGCCTAAATACATTAATTAGAGAATCCATTTTCTACTGCAATAAAGATCAATTCTTTTACCTTTAGAAAGTATTATTGTGGTATTCAGAGGCGGTCCTTGACCCAACATTAAGATTATCATGTGCCATTGCAGGCACACTCTGCTTCTTTTATTATTTTGTTTGAAAAAATGTGGAGGAACCTAGGATAGTGCTATAAACACACCTAGTAAGAAGCATATACTGTGTGTCATGCAGTTAAAAGCAGACAATGGTACAAAAAAATTATTCTGTAGAAAATGCAATTAAAATGAGCTGCACCATCTGTCAAACATCTCTGAAATTCTATGTACTGCCATTGCATTTTGACCAAAACACAAATTTCAACACATAACTGTTAAGGAACCTCTAAAAATTCAATTTTTTAATAAGACAGTGTACACTATTACGCTTCAAGAAACATAAGTTAAATTTTCTCAGATATTTTAAAAAGTCCTGCCCTGTGTTAAAATAATTACCATAGCTTTCAATCTAGAAGTAGGCCACACAGATTTAACTGCACAACTGTTTATTAATGTGGCCGCCCTTGAGGAGAAGCCGCCCTGGGCCGCCTCCCTCGTTGCCCATATGGGAAACTGCTACTGGTTGTGCTGTTTTGTTCCTAATCACCCAGTTTGAGGTCATTTCAGATGGTTTCAATTCAGGCTCTTTCAGTAAAGATTGTACTCTTTATTTGTTTCTGGTGGTCTAATCATGATTGTGTTTCTTCTTCTTCTTCTTCTCTTGCATCACGGTGAAAGAGGATTGTTTGCATGTGAGGGCAACTGTCAGCTGAGCCAACATGGCGAACAACGCAGAGGATGTTGAAAACAATATGGTCAGTATGAAGCCTCTGTTAGACGACTCTCTCTCTGTCCGTCTGTTTCTGAAAAGTAGGGGGTAATAATTACACAGAATTTTTTTATTTTTTGGTTTAAACATTTTCCGCATCTCAGCACTGAGTCAGTTTGATGTCATGCAGAGTGGAGAAGTTCCTGTAACGTCAGTGAAGTTTGGTTGTTGTTTGGCCATTTTCTATTGCGGCCGTTTATGCTTTACATCTACGTTCTAGATTACAGTGAGTTTATCAAGCGTTACATTGTGGTGCTGTTTAAAAGTATTCTTTTTTTTTTTTTTTACATTTTTTCACGTTCCCATCCCAAAAACTGTATTTGTGTCCTGGACCAATAGAAGGTTTTCCAGAATTTTTACATAAGTTGCATATAAATGTGATTAAATACTTAGTAAATCCACCGTTTAGGGTTTATTGCAGTCAGATTTTCACATCTAGAAATTGTTTGTTTGGTTATTCTTCATGGGAACTGGCTGGATGGTGAGAGTCTGTGGATAGCAATTTTTTTATGACCAGCTTTTCTCTCATTGCTGAATTAAAGCATCCCCAGAGGATGATGTCGCCGCCACTGTGCTTTGCAGTAGGAATGGTGCGTTCGAGTGTTTTCTGCTTATTTTTGGTGTCTAAATAAAAGTTGTCTCACTGTATTGGTACTAAGAGCACATCAGAGTATAATTAAATCTATTTATTAATTAGTTAACATCTAAAATCAGTTGGTTGTATTAGATTTTATGTGGGGGTATTAAAGAGAGCTGGATATCCACTCACACCACATTTTAAATTCGGAAGGAAAAATCACGTTTTTCTTATCTTTTAACTTCCCTTTATGCACTGCTGTGTCTGTCACATTAAATGCTGTTAAGAAACATGAAAGTTTGTGGTTGTAACATAAAAAACTTTTTTCAGCCGCTGTGGTTTACTAATCTGCTGTTACTGTAAATACAGGTGTTTACTTCACAGCTGAAGGACGGAGTCAAAGGCTTGTATATCCTTAGCAGAACATTATTCACTCTAGATGTCGTACTGTAAAACATCACCTGACAGTATTACACTATTATTTTAATAATTATTATACACACTATGACTATTTTTGCACACCGTGTCATTTTTAGTAATAATTTCCGGTCAGATTTCTGGTTCAATGTGGAAATGTCACCCAACACCAGTAGGAGTTGCTGGTGTTTAATTTAACACCGGTTGACTCTGTGTCGTGCGTCCTTGGCCTTATTCCCAGGCCTGAGAAACAACGGCTCACAGAATACAGTTCATGTAGCTCTCACCGTTCTCACCTGATTTCTGGCAATGCCTCCCGCCGCCCTCTGATCGTGTCTGGACTACAGACTACAAGTATCAACTTGTCACTTGAATCTCAAACACTTATTTGATCTGAATTTAGATGTTTTTTTGCTGACAGAACACATCCTTAAGGGGCTTTTCAGCAAGTCTGACATCACTTTTTAGCACCGCTGCTGCACCCTGTTTGGTTCTGAAATGCCATAAATTTAGTGCTGAAGTCAGCGGTTTATGTCTTGTGGTTATTCTCACACCTAGTGAGAAGTCAGCGTCTCTCCGGTTTTCCCTAAAAGGTGAAGTAATGTACTTCCAATTCTGTTTTCATTCACAGTTTAGTCTTCATTGTGCCTGAACAATAATTTCCCCCGACTGTTGCGCAACAGCCGAGCCCAAAGCAGCAAGCTCTGTCTCTGCTTGCTGCCACTGACGTTGCAACACGTTTAACTCGGGAAGAACTACTCCTGTCACAATAACACGTTTTACTGGTCGATAAATTGCCCCAGAAGTTATTGAAATAAAAGACAATATTGTTGTTTTGAGATCATTTTCAAAGTAACACAATGGGAAAGCCGTAATAACGCAAGAACACATTCTGAAAGATCCACGAACCTTATATGCTAATGACTATTTAAGACTGGAACTGGAAGACATTTAAATAGACAAAATAAATAAACAAAACAACAAATAAAATGAATTATGAAGTTTCTGTACACATAATCGTCCTTCAAAAAGGGGCTAGTTGAGACCAAAGCACCAGAGTGAAAATTGTTGTCATCCAGCCTTTAGAAGAAAGAGTCAAACAAATGCAAAAGTTGTTTTGATTTATCATGTGATGAATTGACAGGATTAGGAACAACAATGTGTAAAAATTCAGGTCAGGTCATCAAACCCCCAGATGACCCACACCTGATATTAATTTCAGTAACTGAGATTGTAATCCTGACAGAGTAATGGAAATACTGTAACGTTATAACGAACAAAGAGAAAAACGTCAAATTGCCTTAATATACAGTATCTATTAATGTGTCCAGAGAATAGTTCTGCTATTTATAACATTTTGCTTCATGAACTTTGGCAAAATCTAGAACAAACACCCACTGGTTGTGTACTGTCTTGTACACCTCACTGATGTTCTGCTTTTTACAAAATAACACAAAGTATTAGCCAGTTTTCTACTTAAATAGTCAAATTTTTAACAGATGTGTCGCTGTCAGCTTGTTGATATTAACTTTGAAACAGGGTTTCTATTAAAAAAAGACAGGCGGGGGCGTGCTGTGGTGGCGCAGTGGTTTAGCACGCCCCACGTTTGGAGGCCTCAGTCCTCAACGCGGACGTCGCGGGTTCGACTCCCGGTCCCGGCGACCCTCGCCGCATGTCCTCCCCCCTCTCCCTCCCCCCCCCCGCCAGCCCACCGTTGTGGAAAATGCGAGCCACTAGCGCCGCAAAAAAAAAACTCTTCGGAAAAATAAAAATTTTTTTTTATAAAAAGTAAGCTGATGTGTGTATTTGATAAAATGTATTTTATTTGAATAGGTGGGATGGTGAAGTGAAATTCCCCTGTGAATTAAAGATGGTTTAGTCTGTCACAGCTGGGACTATTTAAGGCTGAAGTTTCACCTGGGAAAGGTGTGTTATGGTTGATGCCATGAAAAGAATAAACGACTTAACTCTGCCTCCACTCGTCATCTACACTGTAAAATCCAACCGAAAAAGGCCACCTTGCTACAAGAGTTAACAGAACAAGAAACAGATCATCCTTCCTGAACAGCCGAGGAACAAAGTCGGCTCTGACGTTTTCTTTCAAACATCGGCTGATGCTGATGATCTCTGGATAGCTTTTATCTCACAGTGGAACATCACAAACCAAACTAATCCTGACCGGATCCCGTTTGGTTGGATCCGCAGCACTGCGTCCTGCTCTCTGAACCGACATGCAGAGGTCGCTCCCATCAGGCCCTCAGAGTGAAGCTTGTACTGTTTCCAGATGTTAGACAGTATTTCTATAAGCGTAAAGCTGCCAGGTTAGAACAGCAGCCTGACGCCGATCAGCTGGAGGGATAAAAAACCCGGCTAACCACCAACACCCTACTCTGGTAGTCTTTGCTGGTGTTTTCAGTTTCTCTTTGGTACATTTATTTATATTTTCATACAATTCAAGCCGCTTGACGAACTCATAGTGTTCACCTTCTTTAGTTTTCTTGGAAAATCAGTTTTGTCAGGTGATTGTGACTAGAGGAGAGTAAAGAATTGACTAGTTGACTAGTTCAACTGCGGTGTTCAACTGTCTGCTGATGTCTGCAGCACCAGTCAAAGGAGAACCTCCAGGTTCTAGTTCTGGACTCACATAAATCCAGACATTTCATTTGGTCTTATAGGAATTCGTTGCTAATGAGTTTTAATAATGATAAAGACTCAGATCAGCTTTTTATTTTGCCTTACATGTTAATATAATTACATTCAGGTGGTGCAGCAAAATCTGTGACCGCAGGGGGCGATAGAGAGCAGGTAGGTCCTGGAGATCAGCGAGAAGAAGAGTATTTACGTAAACTGCGTAAATACTGACGGAGCTGCGATTAAACATTTACGGCTCCTTTATTACAGAAAATGGAGCCTGATTGGCTGTTTCTGCTGCTTGTTTACAGTCATATAATACTTAGAACCAGAATAATCCACCTGATTTTCACTATTGGACGGTTAATACAAAGACTTGGTTTAAATTCTGACATTAATTACCAGTGTTGTGAAGTAACGAAGTACAAATACTTCGTTACTGTACTTAAGTACAATTTTCGTGTATCTGTACTTTAC
>CAEFZX010008004.1:0-40325 GCA_903066825.1 Alfaro cultratus
CCCCCCCCCCCCCCCCCCCCCCCCCCCCCCCCCCCCCCCCCCCCCCCCCCCCCCCCCCCCCCCCCCCCCCCACTTCACTCAGGTAGCTTACAGAACCATGGTATTTCTGGAGGAGCTGCAGAAAGAATGGCATAATCATTGTAAGAATTTTATTTTTAATGTGCTACCACTGTAATCATATTTAGCCCCCTTTAATGCCACCTTGAATTAAATTTAAGACCTAAAAATCTAAATACAAGGAGACGATTGGGGGATCATGTTGTATTACGAGCAAGCATATCAAAAATTGAGAAATTTCCGGAGTCTGTTTGTGGATATTAGCAGCAGCTTTGTTTCTCACATTGCTTGTGTCTCTCTACGACCTTAAACCCTACAGTGCCTAGCTTAAATTCTTGTTTTCTTCACAGAAAGCATCTATCCTCGTTCGGGTCGGCAAGAGAAGAGAGCCGGTGGTGAAACCTAATGTGGTCTCGCCAAATGGCGGCTACTGCACTGTCCATGGTTGATGAAAAAATTAAGCTAGCTCCTAAGCGTATGTTAGCAGCTAGTTAGCTTTAGCCTCAACTGCCACGAGTCACAGAATGACGTCTGCACGCGACCCAAACGTTTGCCTGACAGTAATTCGTACCGGGGGTCTGGACTCGACGTGACTCTGTTGAAGTTTTAAATGTTACAGAATTATTGAAGTTCGTTCCTGACGTACATAATGCGCCAGTTTGACGCTATGAAGCTTACCGGAAATTGCCTGTGCCATGGTCCACAGAAAAAAGCAATTGCTTGAAACAGTTCCCTTTCAAAAACCAAGGCGGGCCCAGTAACACGGCCGCTCTCTCTGTGGTTTGGCGGCTGCAAAAATGAGAAAAAACATTTTTGTTACAACCATATTAGGAGTCAAATATCTGATATATATATATATATATATATATATATATATATATCAGTATTGGCAGGTCCCTTCACTGCACAGGAGCAGTAAAGGGAGGTGAGAATTGAGCTGAATAGCATCTGAAGGCAATGGTCAGGTTAGCCACATGTTTATGTGGAAGGTATTTAATTCCTAGTTCCCTATTGATGTGAAATCTGTTGTCCATTTGGGAGTGGAACTGGATGAATGGAGTAGAGAAAAAAAAAGTATTAATTGAAGACAAATACAGCATTTTGATTTGTAGGATTTTATTGTTTTTCCAACCTACAATGAGTTTAAAATTCAAAAACATGATCAAAGGCTATGACATAAAAGGTAAGACAGGAGTAGGATGTGTACTTTACAGCAGCTTACATCAATGTTCCTGTCAGAAGTGGGACAGAAGTGGAATAAAATGATATTTCACATTAAATGTTACATCATTATTAATCACACAGTTAAAACTTTCCTGCACTGTAACAGCTTGGTGACTTTCGTAATTTCTTCTTTTTTTTTGGCAAAGTTGACATCCCTCAAACCTCCGCAGGGAGGGGTAGACATTTCATCTGCTGACTAGAAATCGTGTTCAAGTAAGAGACGTGGGAGGTTTCTCTTTTTTCCTGCTAAACTACCAGGAAAAAAAAAATTAAAATTAAAAGAGATTGAGAGGACGCTTGCAACACAGAGGGAAATAAAATAAAACATGATGGATTCACATTTACAGTGAAGTAACAAAAAAAGAAAAAAGAAAAAGTCCCTGATAGAAACTGTAAAATAATATATTCACATTCTGCTCACCTAAGTAAATATTGACATGGATGCAACATTACCCCCCTTTGCCTGCTCAGACATCCTCTCTTTCTCTCAACAGTCCAGTTTAAAATATTCACCCAGACAGCTTCCACACCGCCGAGCCTTGAATACACACACACACACACACGCACACACACACACACACACCCGCTTCCACTTTCTTCGAAGGCGTGTGGGTGTATTTAAGGATTTCTTTTCATTTTAACTTTCTCTAACAAAATATAGAATTCATCAATAATACATGGTCGGGGCTAAAATACAGAGCGAGTGAGCAAAAATAAAATAAAATGGTACAAAGCATTTCAGGTTGTTTTTTTGTTTTTTCTTTTTGCGTAACACAGTAGCGATAGGACCACAGAATTCAAAGCACTGTCAAGTTTTGTCCCTGAGGAGGGACAGAGAGGAAAAAAAAACAAAAAACCAGTCTAGGAGTCTTCAAATTACTGGGACTACGCCCTGGACTCTCCATCGTGGACGCAGTTCAGTCTCTACCTGACGTTGGATCAGATGATTTTTTGTTGTTTTTGTTTTGGGCTATCCACAAAAATCTGTCAAAAATGGCCTCATTTCTTCCATCTGTTGTTTTTTTTCCCCCTGCACAAACTTTTAAAATTCCTCGTCGGTTTCTGGCCATTGAGCGAAATTTATGAAGGCTAAAAAACACAAGTATTCGATAAAAAAAAGTTTGTTGTAGATAAATAAATTGGGATTTAAAATTCATAGTCTTCGTCAGCCATGTCGATAGCCCAAGCAAACTTCTCGCGCTGAGTTTTATTGTAGATCTTCTCGATTTGAACGCCCCACTTCTTACACCTAAAAATAAAAAAAAAACAATAAACAGTTTCAGTGCTGCACTGTTGCGTAATTAGAGATAAACGGGTTCTGGTGTGATCTTACCAAGCCACAGAAATGCGCGGGTCCAAATAGTTGAGTTTGGAAGTACCGAGGGCGATCTGCTTGTTCTCTTCGCGATCGGTCGCCTGAACCTCCAGCTTCATCAGCTGCTCCTCTATCCTCTGAACCGCCTTTCTCTTGGTTTCTACTGCCCTGTAGGGGAAAACAAAAAAAAAAAAAAAAAAAAAAACAGTTCAGTAAAAAGCATCATGCAGATGTTGGTTTTCAAAAGACAGAAGGAAAACGTTCTGCCGCTTCTTACTTTTTGGATTTCTCATCTCTCCGTACTTTGGCGTCAGCCTTGGCGCTCTTCAGTTCCCTCTTAGCATCAGAAAGCTGATCCTTCTTGGCGTCGATCTGCCAAACGGGATCAGGAGGCGGGAAGTCAGAGTGATCTGGGATTGTTTGTGAGACCAGCAGTAGCAAACGGCTGGATGTGATGTTATGAGCACAACTAATGAACCAAAGTTGTTTTTTGTTGTTTTTTTTTTTTTCTAGGAACCTTGAAATTGAACTCTGATGCGTCAGTCATGAGATTCTAATCTTTCTGCCCCAAACCTTCGTGGCCAACTCTTTTGGTACGGTAGCAGCTTTATGCTTGGCTTTTCATGCGAGTCAGTTTAGTTTTAAAAATCCAGATTAAACAAACAAAAAGAATCCATCTGCTAATCAGGCTAGTGGAAGAGACCACACAGTTTGGTGTCCAGGAAGTTATTTCACCCAATTTATCACCAGCAATGAATTGTTAAGTTAGATTTGATACAATACTAAAGCAGAATTTTTGTTTTTGAAAAACCTTCACATTGATGAAGACTTAAATATATGCTATTTTGTGTATAATAGTGTTTGACTCTCCTCTTGGCTCTGATTGGCTGTTTCTGACTGACCGGTGTACTTCCACAGGGAGAAGGCAGAGGAGTTGGATTTTTTTTTAAACACACTCATATTATAACAAATATGTACAAACATATTTTTTTTATGTAAGCTACATACTGCACCTTTAAAGTAGTTTAGATTCAAAATAAAAATATGAAATTGAATCATTAACGTCAGAATTTTAAACACTGACAGACAAAAAAAAAACAAAAAACAACAACAAAAAGAATGAATTCTGTTTTTCATATTTATGAGCAATAAACTTTAGAAGACATAAAAAATGGGGGGGAAAATGTCTGAAGTTTTGTGCCTAACAAGACAAAGGAAACGCAACTGAAGGCAGCTCTGCAAATAACGAGTCGATTGATTTTAGGTGGAATAATGACTTGAAAGCCTGCTTGGCGTTCCCAGTCATTTTTACCTTGGTCTGCAGGTTCTGCATAGACTTCTCGAATGTCTTTGGGGGAGCTCTCTGATGGTTACACAGGATGGCTACGGCTCTGTTGGCCCTGTTGTAGGACAGGATCTTAGCTGGAATGTTGTCGTCCGCTAGAAAGAAGGAATACCACATCTCAGAAAGCCGAAGAGTTTCTCAGTTTACTGCGGAAATAAAGCTTGAAACTCATTTTAAAGCCTCAAAGTTGCCAACTTCACCACACACCGTTCGTGAGTTCCTTCAGCTGTTGCTGCAGGGTGATTGAAGCGTTGTAAGTACGGAAAACTTTAGCTGTGAGGCCGTCCATCAGCTCCTGGAGATGTTTGTTCAGGATAGAAGTCTGCAAGAAAACACAAACTTGTTTCCAAGAACTCGAACACATGAGCGTTCCCCAGGAAACGAGCTGAACTGAGAGAGAACGGCTTACATTTAGACGATCAAAGAGGTCATCGTCGGGTTCTTTGTTTTCCATGAACAACTGAAGGTTCTTGAACACCTGAAAAAGTGTAAATCTTGTAAATAACAGCAGAGGTAACATTTTGAAAGCCCAGTTAAAGTAGCAGACTCGTCCTTACTCTTTTCTCCACAGGGACTCTGTTGTAGTAGCGGATTGAGTCTTTACCCAGGAAGTCAAACTCCACCACAAACTCTTGACCTTCACTTTCTGGGTGCAGTTTGAGATGTTCCACCCTCAGCGAGCAGCAGCCCACTGTATCCGCCGTCTCCCCTTCCTCCTTCTCATTTCCTGCTCTCAGAGCCAGCTGGTGGACAGAGGAACACCGCGTTTAAGCTTCCATTAACGTCGCAGCGCCACTTACATTAAACCTTCCAGTTCTGGAAAGAAAAGCTGATGTTCACCTTGTCGATGAAGTAAAGCGCCACGGCTCTTTGTCTGATCCTCATCTCCTTGGATTTCCAGTCTTCCCGATACTGCGCTCTGAGGCGGTCCACACACTTCTTCAGTCGCCGAGCCGTTTCGTATTTCTGCCAATCTTTTTCTCCCTGAACGCAACGGGAATCAATAAAGAAGGGAAGAAGGTCGTTATAGTTAGCTAAAAAAGAAAACTGAAATTGAGAAAACATTTTTGTTAAATGTTTTCTAAATAGTACCATTAAAGGAGGGGGTTGGGGGAACTACAGCCAACTGGAACTATATAGTGTTTTCAGAAAAACAAAAATTTATGGAAGAGGATTAGTGCCATGTAGGAAAAGAAGAAAAAAAAAGATTTTCTCTGAATTCTGATTAATCTTCTGAGGTCAAAATACAGAATTCCAAAAGGGAAAGAAAAAAAAAATCTGAATTTCAAGTGTAAAGTCAGAATTCTCTTTCCCCTCCTAGTGGCCCCAATCCTCTTCCACAGAAACTAGAGCTATAACAACATTTGTTTATTAGCCTTTCGACTGGTGTGAAAATTACGGCACTCCAAAATCCTGCTTGTAGAAATTAAGTTGATGCACAAAATGCCGACGACAAAAGTTGAGAAAACTTTGTTCATTTGCTGTTCAAAGATAATTGAATAGATTTTTTGAAAATGGAATCTTCTGTTCAGTATTGATTACTCAATGCATACATATAGACAATAATTGTACCTTTTTTAATTCTGCACCTAATAATTAACCAAAGTATGAAAAATCTAAAACTACTACAACTAATAAAATCAAAATGTTTAATAAAAACTAGCAAACTCACTCTAGAAACTAATTTAAAAAATGGAATTAAACTAAAAGTAACAAAGAAATAATGAAATACCCAAAACTATCAGCCTGCTTGGAAGTTCTTCAGTGCACCTACCTTGATTCTGGAGCTGGGGTTCAGCATGATGTACTTGATGGAACCTTGGATGTTCTCTGTCCATGAAACCAGCCAAGTCACCTTGTTGTCATGGCGAACTTCTTTCCATTTAGTGCCTGGAGGCGGCGTGGGGTACTTCGAGTCCCTAAAAGGAGGATATAAAGCCAAGCGGTCAGACATTTCCCCTGGAGTTAATGCATCAGGTCAACCAAAAACAACTTGTCACACACTTGCTGCAGTTGATGATGATGTCCTGAGGCCGGATGCGGCGTTTCAGCATTCCCATTTTGGGATGGTCTCCTCGGCCGCGGAACAGGCCAGGCGGCTCGATGCGGAAGTTTGCAATGCGCTCTTTGTGGTTGTCCATGATGCAGAAGCCGTACTCCTGCAGAAGCCGTTCGTTTTCTTCTTTTATTTTCTGAGAAGAAAAATCAAACATTTTAGTGGGATAAAAATAAGAGTGTTTTCACACCTGATAGTCCGGTAGACTCTGTGTGATTGACGGCCAAAATTGCAACATCTGTTACATTTTCAGGTGGTGCGGGTCACCTTCACACTGCACCGTGTCAAACGAACAAAACCCTTTGAGCAACCCATTCCCCTTCATCAACTGTGGTGGCGCTGCACCAAGAACCACTAAAGGTAACAAGAAAACCCGTGAAGAAGACGACACTGAGCGCAACTTCCTTCTTCATGAAATGTGAACAAAAACGGAGGACGTCAGATTTTAGTGGTTGTAGGGTTTCTCCTTCGTCTTTGGTAAAAGACTACAAGCCATTTCTCACGCTAGCCCTGTTTGTTTTGATTGCATTTACCCAGAATGCCTTGCATTATAGTCCACTTCCTGCTTTTGGAGCAGTCTGGCATTCACCTATACATTCGTACTGCAACAGTTCACTTCAACTGAACCAAAATCGAGGTTTTTAAAAAAGCAAACAGAGTTCGCTTTTTTTAAATTGAATCAGAATTCGACTGCGCAATCACACCTCCCCAAACAAATCTGACTTTCTAACAAACGAGCTAGAGTTGGATTAAAGCAGACTAATCAAGGGCTGGTGTGAATGCACCCTTACCGTGACACATTATTTTAAACTGCAGTGATGAGGAGTCATCACAGATTAAAATCAAATAAAGAACTCAGAGGACTATTTCAACAGACATGCAGCATGTATGCTGGTCTGACCTGTTTTTGTTCTTTTGTCATGGCTTTCCTGGCCTCAGACTGAGCCTTGAAATACTCGCTCATCTCAGAGAAGTTGCACTTCTTCAGGTCTGTGATTGTGGACTTCTCTTCAGAAGTCATTTCCTGCATTAAAGAGAAACCACAATCAGACAAATCAATGTTGAACTGGGAGAAGTAGAAACACACACACACACACACACATATATTGCCTCAAGCGACTATTTTTCCACCTACCTTTCTCCAATCCTTAAAGAAATTTTTACGGAAGATGTCCTTGGTAGTGTACTCATGGTCCAACATTTTGGCAAAGAATGTGGCCACTTCCTCTGCTTCTGGGTTCAGCTTCATGGGTTTACCTGAAGCGGTGAGAGGTGGTTTTTAGGGGAACAACGTTGTAATTTACATGTCAGTTATATGCGAACAGTCTAATCTTAAAGGCAATAAGTCATGGCTACGTTGGTAGCGTACCGTCATAATAAAACTTGACATTGCTAGGCAGGGGTTCGTAGGGCGGAGCAAACACTGGGCCTTTGTGTTCAAGGAACTTCCATTTGACGCCGTCTGTGTATCTCTCCTCTTCCCACCTGAACTCAAGTGAGGCGTTTTGTTGAACTCCAAACTCCCCATACATGGAGAAGCGGCACATCTAGAAGATATCAACTCACCATTTCCACTTCTCCTCTGGTTCTTGCTTTGTTTTCTTCTTCCCATCAGCTGCTTCTCCTTTTTTACTTTTGTTTTTTTTGGACTTAATATCCTGAAATAAGGAAGTGGAAGTATTCACATTATACACCAGAGTAGTTAACAGCAATCAGGTATTGCCCCACACCGTCAAGTCTATGCTTACTTCATCCTCTTGTTTCCTTTTCTTGGCTTTCTTATCGTTTTCAGTCTTTATCTTTTTAGGCTTGAATTCAGTTCTGAAAACAAAAACACGCCTTGTTAGGAGGGTGAGAGTACAAACTTTAGTTTCCATTGTGTCGATTAGGTTTATTGACATTGCACACGTACTCGTAATCCTCGTCTCGCTCTCTTTTAAGAGACTTCTGGTATTTAGGAGAGTGGTAATCGTCATCTGGCTCAGACTTCACATGTGGTGGGCTTTTAATAGGAGGAGAAGAAAAATTTATTTTCTGCACCACAAGGTTAGTTTCAAAATCAAGATTTGTAACGTTCTGACAAACCTGGCAAAGCCGTTTTCCTTTTCTTTCTTGATTTTACCGTCAAGGGACTTGACCTGAAAACATCAGAACGTGGTTCAGCAGAAGCATCGGATAGAACACATTACTATGGTTGTTTTTCTTCATCCTCCTTTTAATATGGAGAGGTCAGCTGATGAAGCATTTGAGCTTCAGATGTGGCTTGTACCAAAAGTCTAATGCAAAAACAAAGAAATTAAGTACTATAGTGTTGTGCCAGCTCCAGTCCTCAAGATCCGAGATCCTTCACATTCTAGGTTGATCTCTGCAGGTTTGGGATTTCACCAACTCAAAATTTAAGGCCTTTTTAAAACCTGGATCTCCACAAAAAATTAGGAACCTCCTCCAGCCAACTGCTGATAAATGTGCACTTACTCATGACAGGAATAAAAAAAAAAAAAGAGCTGGCTAGCTCACTAGCAAAGGTATGTTAGCAGTGAGTTAGCGGTAGCCTCGACAGTCTCAAATCACATAATGCAATCAAGATATCCGAGTGCAACTCAAACTTTTGCCTGACCAAAAAGTTTAGCAAGAAAAAAAAATACAGACAATGATTAAATATTCCTGTCAAGATGAAATTTAAACCTTTGACTAACATATTAAAGTTCAAATTACTTGGAGTGAATTTAAGACATTTTATGTAGTTAATTTTAGATACATTAATTTAAGGATACGCAAACATCTTGAGATTCTGCAAAACTGTTTCTTTTTGTTTTTTTGTTGAAGCCTAAACTTACTGACTTTTTCAAAATGTTGCACACTTTAAGCTTTAATTTGTCCACAACATGGTCTTAAAAAAAAAAAAAAGTTGAAACTGCTGCACATAACCTTCCTTTTCTTATCAAGTTCTAATCCCTGCTTACCTGAGCAGACCCTGCCTCATCGTGCTGCCGCTGCTGGCCGCTGGTCTAA
The DNA here is from genome assembly GCA_903066825.1 of Alfaro cultratus. NCBI lineage: Eukaryota > Metazoa > Chordata > Actinopteri > Cyprinodontiformes > Poeciliidae > Alfaro > Alfaro cultratus. The sequence continues at coordinate 9,010 of CAEFZX010008004.1, forward strand.
TGTCTCATGTCTCCTCCCTGACTCTTTGCTCTTACTGTGACAATACAGATTTCTTAATACGTGGAGCAGTGAGCACAACTTCTGTACAGAAATCAGACTGGATTGGGTTTATTCCTGGCATCAACTAACAAGCAAGAAATGCAAAAACTGGTAACAACAACATTAGTATTCTTGTTAACCTTAATATAATAAACTGGCACAGATTAACTATTTAGCTAACGTTACCTGCATCAAACTTACACGGTTTGTTTGGAAGAGAAAACTGCAAGTTTTTTTTTCTTTTAGCTCTGGCTAGTTGCTGAACATGACAGACCGTTTCGCCTCGGCGATCAGAGCCACAGGTGTAACCGGCATCAGCATGTGTACACTGGTGGTTCATTTCAAGACGGCTCGGAAAATCTCATTATTACGTCTTAACAGATTGATGACTTTTTAACAGCTGAAAAAACTAACACGTACCCCGTGTTAGTTGCACCGTTGACTAGAGCATAAGTAAATCCTACAGCACATCTCAAAATGGTTTTGACAAAAAAATAAAAATAAATACATTTTAAAAATTACCGTTAAGAGGCACTAAATACAGAAAACATCAGCTCTTAAGGAACTCCGTTCCTCTGTGAAATAGCTTCAGTCCAGATGCAACGACGCAGTTGGACAACTTAACATTGTATACTTTACATTAAACCACATAAACAATCCTGCGTATAAAATGTCTCTCCATATGGCGGACTAACCTTCTCCTCTTTCCTCTTTTCTTTGTGCTTGTCTTTGTTGCCATCTTTGTGCTTCATTTTCTCCTTTTCCTTGGACTTTTTCTCCAGGTCCCTGTGGTCACTGAAGTGCAGGGAATATGTTTCAAGCGTCTTAAGATCGGTTATTGAAAAATGGACGTTTTGGAGGGACTCCTGCACTACCTGTTGCCATGCTTGGACTTCTCCCGTTCCTTGTCCTTCTTGTGTTCCTTATGTTTATACTCCTTGTCTTTGTACTTGTCTTTATGCTTATGGGAGTCTAAAAGAAAGAAACTGGGTTACTTTCATAAGAGCATAATAGTTGCAGTAGTAAAGAGACAAAGGTAAGCAAAACAGAACTTTCTGAAAGAAATGTTCAATTTATAAACTGATAAGACGACAACCCTCAGATCATTTTAGAATACTGACAGACTTGAACTTTTTGTTACGCAATTTATATGTAAAAAGAATCATGCAACCAGAACTTTATATTAAATGCAGATAGCCCAGCTCGCCAGAGCAGGTGATGCACTGTGCTAGAAGTCACTCTGGCATCGACATGCAACCAGATTTAGTGCAACGCTGAAAGCATGTGTGCCGTTTTGAAGTAAAGTGGGACATGTTGTGTTTATCTGTACCGTTCAGGACTGGGAAAGATTTGCTACTTGTGCAACTAACGTGAAACTTAAAAGCAAAAGCAGGTAGATAAAATCTAGGAAGATAAAAATCTACTCAGTTTTATTCTTCTATTATTAAATGATTTACAGGTAAAATAAAATCTGTACTTTATGCATTTCAACAGTATTATGAGAACATTGACAAGTAGCCAATGCAGAAATTTTCTGATATCGTCTGAATTTGTCCACTGAAGTTTGATTCTTTGCTTCAGCTTTTTCTGAGAGCAAATTTGGTCTTATTGCTATTGCTGACATTCATCTTTAAATTTTGTATTAAATGCAAATTACGCTTCAGTGTAATTACAGTACACAACAAAGAAAATTGCTTAGAAATGTTATTTGCACCTTTATCTGTGCTTCTTTAGGAGTTTTGTTGATACTGTGATTAAAAAATAAACTGGATATTTCTACCTTATTACCCACCTCAATAGCACAAAAAAAAGCTTTCTTGAGGCACAGCACCGCCTACTGCCTGCGTGCTTTGTAGACAGATATGAACAAACTGACAAGTTCTTGTAACCTGCAGCTCAACAATATACGTCTTTAGGGATTTCTACCTAAAACCACTTTGAAGTTAAGAGACTTTAATTTGCAACGATCTAAATTAAAGTATTATGATTACGCTGTCATAAAATAAAATTACTACTCTAGTACAAAATTTAATATGAGAGCTCACAGCAGGCTGTCTAGTTTATCAGCAATATTACAGGAGAGGAAGAAAGTCCACAGTTCTTAGCAGTAGACAGAGCAAAGCAAATAAAAAAAAAAAAGATCTTTAAGTTGTTTAGCAACAAATTAAACAGAATTTTAAAATATATGTATATATATCTAAATAGTATTAATTACAGTTTATTGTCTACTCATGTTTATAAAATGAAGTTTTATTCAATAATGCGAGAGTCTATTTGTACTCAAAACAATCCAAGAATGACAGTTCAAATTGATCTGATGTCAAAAACAACATGAAGCTCTTCAACTTAGTTATTAAATTGTGTTTAAAAGTTTCCAAAAACAAGTTTTCATAAAGAAAAACCTGCCACAGACCGTCTGATTACTGTACTTTATAGTGGAAATCTGTCAACTACTTTAATGGCAGCTACTAATTTAATGGAGTGGCCTGACTTGTGAAATATGACTCAAACTTAAAACGACCCACTTTTAATACATAAAGTGTAGAGTTCAGGAAAGACTCAAACAAAGCACCTGAACGCTACAGCCAGTGGGTAGTCTACAGTTCTTAGTCATTCTTTAGCCCCTAACCCTGGCATTTCTACTTCCCAAAGCCATACACTCTTCTCAGCCTGAGTTCAGGCCGCTAACAACCAAAAAAGAAAATGGCGCAGAGACTAAGTCCTCAACCCCCAAACCCTCACTTTCAGATGGAAAATGTGCCACTAAAAGCTCACCAACATTCATTTCTGGGACGCGGGGCTGATAAAGCACCTCAAGTTGTCTGCCGTCGTTGTTTTAAATTGAGAAAATAACAAGCGGAAAGGCTTTTACGAGGCCTCGCTTTTGAACAATAGAGGCTTGTGAGTGAGACAGCGGACTTAGTCTCTGGACGCCATTTCTGTCCTCTACTGAAAACTAACATAACGTTACAAGAGGCGACTTAAAACATCAGAATAAAATGAAAACTTTGGATTTTATCCTCAAGCTCCGTGAGTTAAACTTACCATTGACCCGAGAGGCATAGTCAATCTGAAAAATGGAAAAGAATATGCGTGTTAAATTTGGGAGAGCGATGGCTAACTAGCCGGCTACCCAACTTTGAACTTGCTCAATGGTGAAGCGACAGTTAGCCAACCTAGCCTAGCTCGCTGCTAACACTATCCGCTGCTTGAAAGCCGCGACGGCTAACACTGGTTTCAGCTAACGACACAATTATTTCCTTGCGTTTGCTTTCCCATAGAAACCAAACAGCTAACTGGGTAGAACTACTTCGTGACATCCTCACAAATATGCGAGACACTGCAAACAACGAACGGGGGAGATTTATTAACACAGCCGGCTATTTTGCTAGCTAGTAGGCACTGTTCACTGTTAGCCAGTGTACCCTGTCAAACCAAGCAAATACACGGCACTAACATGCATCCTAACACCATTAATAACATTACAAAACACATTAACACTACCTGGTCCTCGTTATGGGAATGGTCCCCACTCATTTCCTAGGCCCTCTATGTTTAAAAACAAAATTAAAAAGTGAGAAACGACTGGATAACTGCACACAAGCTGGATGTAAGCAGAATGAAGAAAAGATAGGATTGTGTAAGAGGTAAAGTCCCAGTAGTGCACAGATGCGCATGCGTATTAATTTAAATGGTACTCAGCAGCTTAACTCCTCCTCCTCGTCCTCCTCAGAAAACGTGTTCTGACTGAGGCCCACTATGGTCAGAGAAGGAATGAAGTCCACATACACATCACAAGAACATATGCCAGCACACTCAGTGCTGCGTGTTCTTTGGGTTGTGCTTCAGATTACTGAAAATGAGAGCAAAGTGACAACTAATGGCATCTCTCTTGCATGATTTTCTGTCCATTAATGTTTTTATTTTGACATTGACTCGCCATTTTAGTCTTTGGCCACTTTGCCAGACTTCCTTTTTTCCCAATCAAATTCACGTTAATTGGAAAAGGACATTTATTAAACTAAAGTACGGAACAGATGAAGGTTTCTAATCCTTTAAAGCAGCATTTACACCACACAAGGCAAATACACATTAGTATGATCTTATATGCAATTTTAAAAAGCCCAATTAAGTCAAAATTTATGGGGGGATATATTTCAGAATGTGAACTGTATTCCCTTTGGATGTTGACAAATGAGACTGTAGTCTGAAAACAAGTAAGTACACATTTGTTAGTCTCCTTTATGAGGCTTCCTTTGAAAATGCAAACAGCAAATTTAAAATGTTCTTGATGTACGGCGCAGGTCAGAAGTTTGTTAAGATGCAATTTTATAATATTCTGACTTGGTACTTTTGGATTTGTTTTTGGAGGCTAAGATGATCATATGTGACATGCAACTTACAACATACAATAATTGTAAAAAACAAGAATTGGGTTCACACAGTGAAATTAACGCAGATTTTTGTCTAACTGACATTAGCTCAAATTGACACAGGGCCAAATATATACTTTAAACCCCATATGCTTTCCAGAAATTCATGTTTTCTCGCTATTTCCATTCCAAAGACAGTTTTGATGCGTGCTTGGCTTATGGTCAGATGTTATAAAAATTGAGCTGCAGGGAAAATGTGATGACAAATGTAAGGAGAAGTCAAACTGAAGCTTTCCAACCTCATAACGTGCCACTGCCCACTGTCTGGTACAGTGGTGGTAGCATCCTGCTATGGTTCTGTTTGGCGACCAGAGGAACTTGTGCTTCAAAAAGTAGGTGAAGTAGTAAATAAGTAGATCTCTTTAAATTCACCCCAGATCAAACAGCAGATGGTTAAAACTGGGATACAACTGGAATGTTTTAATACAAGACCAAACACAGCTGGAACTGCAGCATTAAGCTAATGAAAAATGTGCTCTCATTAAAAATGTGAACTATTTTTAAAAGCAAGGCCATTGCCAGGAAACCAGCTAATTTAAATGAACTATTTGTGAAAAAAGGAATTAATAGTATCCTGCTATAATAATACTTGGTGGCTACATAAAGCAAACAAGCATGTAGCTCCTCTACAAAGGAAGATTTTTCAAAATTTTAGTAGCGGTGCATGTGCATAGCTGAGTTTGTAAACAGAGTTTTGAGCTTTATTATTATTTTTGAAAGTGATGAGTGAATGTAAACCTCTGACTGGTGCAGTTACTGCTAGGAGCAGTATCCATGCCCGGGTGTTGCAGTGTATTTAGGTGTGTCTGACCTTGTCAAGCCCATGAAAGAGGTTGATGGCAATGCCTTGTTTATTTATTTTTTTAACAAAGCAATTAAAAACAAAAACTTGACAATCTTTAAATACATTTCTAGCAAACTGGACTGAAACTAATCTAAATTTGACTGTAGAATCATGATCATCACTGGTTTAAAATACCAATCGACAGTTGATGTGGCAATATTCGGTCTTGCAAACATAATTTTGTCCACAAGAGGGAGGCAGAGGGCTGCTAAGATGAGTTAAAAGTTATTCTCCAAAAAAGACTCCTACGATTTGCTCTATAATTCTACTAAGAATATAGAGCAGTCAATCAAACACTAATGTTTCATTCTGAATTTCAAACGACTGAATTTGAAATTCAAATTCAATCATTTGAATTTCTTTCTTAGACCGCAACCCACTTCCTCTATTATTATTATTGTCACAGTTCTGATTACAGACGCTCTCAGTGAGTGCCGGCTGGAGACATCCTCGAAAGAAACAGGTCCAAGTGGAAAACTATTTGGACCAACCCATCGATATAATCTGCATCAGAGGAAGGCCTGAGGCTCCCTCTGTTTGAGTAAACGGCATACGGGCTGCTGCTGTCGCACGCTGGCATCTGCAACGCCTTCACAGAGCTGCAGCTGAAATGTCGCCCGGCAACGGGCGACATTATAATATGTAAAGAGCTTTTTAAGTGTGATTAATATATTCTGGAATACTTCTATACTGCACCTGCTTGGATTTTGTATGAAAGATAAGGAGTGTTAATTGCAGAAGTTCAAATTTTAAGAGTTTTATACTCACTTATGTACATTTGTGGAAAAAAAACAAAAAAGAAACAGCAGCAAGTACAATTGTCTTCAGGTAACATAACATGAGGTTCCATTAGAAGATGCTATTTAAGTGATTCAGTTGCCTGAAACAGAATTTTCCAAAGACATCTTTACTGATAGAAAGTACAACTCCGACACATTTAAAAGGTAAAAACAAAACCTTTAAAAACATGTCACTCTGCTCTGTGACTTTAAGAGCTCACTTCATCTCAAACAAAAATCCCCATCAGCTTCGAGCGTGAGGTATTTATTAAGTTCAAACATCTGAACTGCATTTTCCATCTTCAATGAAGTTCCAAGCATCCATTTCAGTTCCCGCTGCCTGGATGCAATAAAGTGCATAAAAGCCGATTAGACTGTTGTTGTGGAACACGGCGTTCTTGCGCTCAGACGGATCAACGGTTCCTCGTCGCTTGGCTTCGAGGCCGACATTTCTGGGCTGTGGTATAAATACATGTAGGAGTCGCACAGAAGCCTGCGGACCAGCTCCGGCACAAGAGTCGGGTTCGCCCGGGTCAGCTCCTCCTCCGGTTGGCCCAGGAAGTCGCCGAGCTCGGGACAAGCTCGGACCTCGGGAACGCTGTAGCCCTTCTCGTCGTCACCTGCGACAAGGAGAACAACCTCAAGATTAGTGATCAGCTTGAAACGAGATAAAAAGGGCAAGTTGGAAGACGTCAGAGTTGCTCTCGACTTCTTTATCGGTTACGGTCAAGGTTGAGTTAAAACAAAAATACTCCAGTCAGGAGGAGCTAAAAAAAAATAAAATAAAATGAGGCCTTCTGTTGCAAACGTTTTTCTTGGGTGAAGTTATACAAAAACAAAGCAGCTTACCGTGTCTGTCCGCCATGCTGTCAAAGAAGAGCCATGAGTGGGGATCAGGGCCGTATTTGACAAAGGACACAAAGTGGCTGGTTTGAATGCAAAGCACACCAAACAGCTGCATGGTGCGCCTCGGCAGAGGAACGTCGGTGGCTACGCCTTCAGGCACAGCCAGCGCCTTGGGAGAGTGGCTGCACCGCGACCGATGGGTGTGTACCTGGAGAAAACATCATCAAGAGTTAAAAACCCTACTCTCTAAACCTACTGAGTGGATTACTCTTTTGAAATGGTTTCCATGCCTACCTGGGTGTTGCAGGTACTGCAGTATTGCTTGATTCTTCCTGGTTGCAGTTTATGGTCTGGCAAACACTGGAGACACTCAAACTTTGCCATCTGTCCGCAGATGAAACATTCCCTTGGAGCTGTTGGGTGAAAGGGAAAACGATCCGTGAGCACGTTTTCACAAATGAATGGACTGTATGAATAAAAAACAAACAAAAAGTCCCTCACAGTTGTACAGGAGATCTGCGACGTCCAGCTCAGTGGATGGAATGATGTGAGAAAACATCTTGTACTTGCTTCCACACCTTGGCATCTGGATTATGAGGCAAGATGGCATCTGAGGGAGGGGAAGGATTTTTTTTTAATGCTTAAACATGAAAGGAAAGTTTTGATAAACTCCTTTAGGATTGGTTTTCAGGAGAGAGACGGCTCACTGTTTCGAATTTGATGTCGCAGGACATGCAGGACGTGTCCAGCAGCTTTTGGACGGTGGGCGTCTGGCCCATCTGCTCCTTTTCCAGAAAGATCTGGAGTGTGTAGGCTCCATGAGAGCTTCCTCCCTCCGATCTTAGGAGACACGAGTGTTCGGTCACTTTACTACTAGAAATATGGCGTATGCCAAGTATGCACCGTAAGCTGGGCGCCGTAGCAACCTACCGGAGCTTCAGCAGGGGCTCGATGCGGAGCACCTTCTGAAACAGCACTGAAATGAACTCCTCGGGATCTGATTTTGAGGCAAAGCAGCAAAGAAAACGACAGTTTACGAGTTAGACTCAGAACTGTCCGCACTCTGACTTGCAAAAGAATTTATTGAACTTTTTTTCACTACACAATAGTATATTTTATTGGGAATTTATGCAATACGTCAAGCACTGCATAACAGTAAACTACATCTTTTGCTGAGATTAAAACCGTCTTTTTTGAATTCATGTCTTCAGGCTTCGCAAATATGATAACCTACATTTATGCACATTATTATTATTATTATTATTATTATTATTATTTTGAATAGCTTAAGTTCTTTGGCATGTGAGCAAGTCTGGCTGCAGACTCTCAATTGGATTTTACTTTGGATTTTGACTGGGCCATTCTAACACGTGAACATGCTTTGATCTCAACTATTTATGTATTCAAGTGAACATGTGATGTGTTGATATAAAAGATTGTGAATGTAAAGGAGTAGTTGGAAGGGAAAAAAAATCTTATATCTTCTATCCCTTCTCTCAAAAGTCAATTTGCTATACCACAAGTAACTAAACATCAACCATCCATCAAGATTCATCTTTAAACATAAAACGGGCAATAAATCTCTCTATATAAAGAAATGATAAAGAAAACGTACATTATCTTTGTACTGATATTCTGAGTCAATGTATTTCATTGTGCCTTGATAGAATATTATATTTGATTATTTTCTTAAAAGTAAAAAATAATCTAGTCTCTTTGGTTTCTTTAGACAGATTGGTTCCATTTGTTAAGTTCTGAGGTTTTTGTTGTTGTTTTTTTATTTCCTGCCCTCTCAAATTATATCTCTTTTTAATAAATCTGAACTATTGTTGACTGTGCAGTGTTCGTTCTCCACCACACAGACATCATTTAGTTGTGTTGGAGTAAAAGGAGTACAAGACAAATGCATACCACACTTTTTCAGAATTGCCTTTGAAGATATATTTTAAAAACACTAAGAACACCCTTGTAAGGCCGCAGATTTGCTGCAGTATGTACCTTTTTCGTTTTTGCTGAAGGTCTCACAGCCAAGTTTCGTCCGGAAGTTCATCACACTCTGTGCTGGCACAAAGCCTTGTCTGCAAGGAATGGAGACAGTTTAGAAATGTCTTTTATAAGACAAGAGCAGGTCAAGCTGGAGAGTGTTAAACCTGCGTTTTACCTGCGCAAGCGATTGACAATAGATTTCAGGACGCAGGTTATTGGTTGCTCTTTGTCAGCCGTTTTGTTGCAGATGTTATCCACAGTCGCAGATGAACTAAACAAACTGAGATAAAGAAATATCTGTTACATTCTGCATTTCTCCAAGCACTAATTTACCTGTGCAGAGACTTCAGTTGAAAAAATAACAATAAAGTGAATCTTGGCGTCTTTAGAAATGAAATCAAATTGTTTTTTTTGTTTTTTTACCTGAAAAGTGTAGCATCCAGGTAGCATGAGTTGATATGACCCTGTATGCCCTTCATCTTCCCCACGAACAGCGAAGCTGCCTCTGATTCAGGGACAGGCGGCGCATCTTCCTCCGACTCTTCATATGCAGGAACTGGAAAGAAAAAGAAACACAAAACAATGGAGTCTGTGACAATCAGTCAAGTTTATTTAATTTTTTACCAACTTCAATGCAAAAAAAAAAAAAAAAAAAAAGTATCAGGGAAGTTTAAAAACAGCTGTAAAGTTACTGACAAGTTGCACGATCCAAATTACTTAGATCGTGCAACTTCTAAGTAATTTGAAGTTCTTCTCTATCTATAAGTAAACAGTTTTCTTCATAATGACTCCCTGATACGCTGTTCAGTCTGCATTCCAGTCATTCTTCTGTTTTATGCTGCAGATAAGATCAGGCAAACACACAACATGTTTTCCAGCAATAATTTTTGATGGGCGTTGGCAAGAAGCGAAACAAAATGACACATTTCCTTCACCTCGTCGTAACCGTCGCAGCCACTCCCAGCCTTCGCAAGATGCGCTACCTGCATGCACGACGTCAACGCATGGCACTTGGAAATTAAACAGCAGTGAAAGCACCGCATTGTGCAACACCACCGCGGTATGTCATAAAAATGCATTATGCAATAATAATCAAGGCAAAATGTAATAAAATTCTCAAACACTACAGAAATAGTTTCAGCCACATAACATTATTGCATTCTGTTACAAAATGTGGTAGGTCTTTTTTTTTTTTTTTTTAGATATTATCATTTAAAATAAAGGCGCATTGCGTAATAAATCACAATCTGTTATCCTAATCAATATGCTTCTAATAACGATGATGTTACAGATCCTACAAGCATTTAAATTGAAACTTTGATGAAAAGAAAGCCAAACTTTCAGTCACTTTGCTGCCTTTTCAAACTAGGCCTGTCGCGATAAACAATAAATCAATTAATCGCATAATAAATGAAAATGATGGACCTCATTTTAATCTAATCGGCTTTATCGCTTCTTCCGGCCTTTTTCTCTTTCTATTGCTGACAACTGGATGAAAAAAGCTCAACTCCGGTGCTCTCCACTGACCCTCCCTTCCTCATTTCCTTGGCGTAATGGAGGAGTGAACTGTTGCATCAGGTAGCGGGATGTGCCCGTCTTCTCTATCTAAATCTATTGATTATTGAAGGGCAACATAGTATACAGACTTCATAATCTGCACTCTTTTGGTTGAATGCAGTTTTTATTTCCACTTTGGTTTTATGTTGCGTTTGGTTTTCATTCAAGTGCATTTTTTGTTAACGGAGACTGAGAGTCCATTTTATTTTTGTATTTGGTTGTTTAATTTATTTTGTTTACCAGTTCCAATGTTAAGTGTTCTTTTGAAAATAACGTGTATTTATTTTTGGCAGGATGTGCTTGCATTGTTATGTCATTACATCAGTTTAAAACATTATCGTTTATCGCAACAAATTTTGAGACAATTAATCGCTCTGCAAAGTTTATCATGACAGGCCAGAATGTGTGCCAAAACAATTCAAATGGCATTTGAGAATTTTATTTCATTTTGCGTCTAATTCTACACAATGCGGTCTTAATTTTGTTTTATTACATATTAAAACTTTTATTTCATTACATTATTACATACTGTAGTGTTACTGTCATAGTAAAAAAATGTACTGGATGGTAAAGTTATAAATGATAATGTTTTGAGACCATTTTCAAGCAAAGTCATAGTCATGGCATAATAATGCAAGTATTCCCTAAGATCAATAAACTTTAAATTCTAATGAACGTTTAACACTGAAATTGGAAGATATTTTAAATATCTAAAATAAATAAACCAAAAATATAAAAAACTTCAAATAAATTAATTAAACAAAATTGTCCTTCAAGAAAAAAGGACTAGTTAAGACCAAAGCACCAGACTGAAGAATTTTCTCGGTTTTTGGCAGAAGGAGAAAAGCGAAAAAATTATGCAGATGAAAATTATTGAGTTTGTTTTACTTCATGGTGTGATTGATTAATTTGTTGCGACAGGCCTAGCGTTACACTCTCCTAGATTTACAATAGAAATTTATACATGTGTGTAGTTTCAGTTGTGTGTGCATAACTTGAAGCAAAATATCAAACCTGGAGGGATCTCTGTGGTCTTGAACGTCTCCGTTTCCGTGGAGGAGCAGAGGAACCGGCTGTCTGGGCTGCATCTTGTGACGGGAACAAACAAAGCGCAGTTCTCCTTGCAGGTGAAGTACCGCTGACCTTTGTACACCCCGTCAGAGCAGCCCGTCACTTCATAGTCCTGCGACCACATCATACTAAAATAAGCATAATCGCCGTTTGTAACAAAACCAGAAGAACATTTATGCAAACTTTGAATCCCTCACCAGCTCAACCCCGGCCCACGTCTCCGGCTTCCCGTCTAGGATCCCCAACCACCGGATCACTCCGTACACCGTGACCCCTGTGTTGTTGACGACCTCCACCAAGGAGCCGACCTCTAGAGGAACGGGAGGCTCGCTCTCCGTCTGGCCTGCAATGACACTTCGCTCCGATTGGATGTCGGTGACCTGTCTTCTGCTCGTCTCGATACTTGGCATGGAGTTGATGCGCATCACCACTTTCCCAGTTGAACCTGCAGACAGGTACAACAGGTGTGTGTGTGAGTGAGAGGGAGGGGAAAGAGGCATGAGACTTTTTTCTTTTTTTTTTACTTCCAGGCTGATCATAAGGCATCCTGGCGCGCTTCCAGCCAACATGGCACCGTAAGTGTGATATATTGCGTATGTATTCACATTCCCAGAAGATTTTTTCCCTAAATTTGATCTCCAAAGCCAGAAGCTTTAAAATATTTCATCAGGATTTTATGCAGAAGGCCAAAATAAAGTGGCACACGGTAATGAAGTGGAAGAAGAGCCATCTTTCACTATTGGCATTTTAGTTTTCAGGAAGATGTGCAGTGCCACAAATTGTGTTTTTACAGTGTAGACCAAAAACTTCTACTTTTGTACCTGTGAGACCCTCAAAGTATCACTGCTAAAAAAAAAAAAAAATCTTACCAAGTTTTTTTGCCTACATTTCTTTTGCAAATATCTACATGAAAAGACAAAAACTTACAATTAGCTTTTTAGCATGATATAGGAGCTTGTTTTAAGTCAATCATTCCTTCATTTTGATTTGTTTAAAGTACTTGTAACATGGAAAAATTGTCTTGTTGGAATACGAATTACTGACTTAAAACAGGCTCTTACATCTTGCTAAAAAGTTACTAGTAAGTTAGTTTTGTTGTATTTCAAGTGTATTAAGGTATTTGCACTAAAAACTGGAGAAAAATACGTCATAATTTGTGTTTTTGCAGTGTTGAGACAGTTTTATAACCCAACTCTACCGCAACACACACTCTGAGCTGTCTGGTGTGCTCTTCAGCCTTCATGATGCTAAAGCAGTTCCCTCACTACTGAGGCCTCCAATAGGACAGCTGAATTCACGAAGGTCGATGAAAAATAAAGTTTGTGCCTGTGGCGTGACAAAACGCAAAGAAATGTTCAGGGGGTGTCACATGCCTCCAGTGAAGGTGTGTAGACATGAGCGCCAGCTGCAGAAACAATGCAAGATCATGTGACAAAATCTACTGTCGTACATTCCAGAGCAACAGAACCGGTCTTTCCAGCTGTCAGTGTGAGCACCTTGACTGATCCCCCACCTTCAGGCATCACAGGTCCTTGATCGAAGTACGATACTTTCAGTGCGGAGATTCTTTAAAGCACGGCCTGCTGGAATATCGAGATGTTTTGACATTTTTCAGCTCAGGTCGGTTTGAACTCACCGCCTCTTTTGATGTCTCTGTACTGCAGTCCCAGGGGGACGGAGTAAGACGGGACCACCTGGATGATGTCTGCAGCGGTGAAAATGGGAAGCGGTCCAAGTTGTTTGGGGGACAAGTTGTCTTCGGTGTCCTTTGACAGAAACGGAGAACAAATGGTTACTGGAAAGCAAACAGCTTTAAGTACACAGATCTTAAAATCAAGCACGTTTCCATGTGACGTTCTTTGGACAATTTTGGAAAGACCATAAGGGATTATTTGCTCGTGATTCATCAACATGCAACTGAGGATCAATTTGTGCATTAATTGAGGGAAAGAAAAAAAAAAGCAGACAAACTCACCACAAATTCCACCTGGAAGCCCAGCATGTTCAGGTCGTCCTTGCTCTCCTTCTTTCCGATCTGCATCAGGTTCTTCACCACCCCGGGGACGTGGCCCTTCTTGTACCTGATCACCACCAGGTCGCCCGGGGTCAGCTCGCAGATGGCCGAGAAGAGCTGCGGGTTGCACAGCATCTCCAGGCGTCTGCTGGGGCTGGAAATGTAGAGCAGCAGCTGGGCCTGGTGTCGGGTCAGGGGGTACGCGTCCTCCGCCTTCACCGACCCCCCGCTCTTGGGGCTCCCGGCGTTGGAGCCGCAGCCGTACATGAGCCCCGTCAGCTCCCCGCGCGCCGTCTCCGCCTCCACGCGACCGACGCAGCCGCGGCAGAAGCCTCTCCGCGACTTCCCGCGGATGACTATGAAGAACCGGTCCTTGCTCGCTGCTTTGGGCTCCATGGTGCTCCAGTCAGGCCGCCTTTCAGTGATAAGGAGGGTTGAATCTGGACGAGAGTTCAAGGAAGCGGTTCAGACATGGAAACGCAGTGGAGTTACAGGGTCCTGACCGACTATTACATCAATTTGTTTCCCGATAAAACCCCACTTAACAAGTTGTTAGCCAAATAAAAGACGTTCACGCGGAAGTACGAGCTTTAAAAATTCCCTTTAAATCCCTGCAATAGCTGGTTTGACCGGACTACAGTAGCCTTTATTAAACGAAAACAGCTCAGTGAAGAGTTCAGACTGAAATTAGAAAGCGATTTTTACTTACTGCCAGTTTGTATTAGTCCAGGTGAGTTCGGCGGATTAAACCGACTCAGCGGCAGGTAAGTCCAGATGCGACGCTCCACTTCCTCCTGCCAAGGAGGAGATAACTCTGTTATTATTAATCCTGACCCACATGTAACCGACAACGCCTCCTTCCGGAGCTTTAAACTCTCCGCCCACAGCGGTTATCATGTTAGAGAAAGAAAATAGTCCCTCCGCCCCGAACCACCTGACGAGCAGCAGCTGAGGAATGAGCGGCGATAAGGTTCAGCCACAGATATCACTTGAATGTGAACAGACAGGGATCGTTTCCCCCCGTCATTAGACTCTGTTGCTTTCTGGAGACGTTTATTAGGCGCTTGGTTGAATCTGTGTTAGATCTGATAAACATCAGCTTTTATTTATGTCCAGCAGGAACCCTGGGGTCACTTCACCCTGATGTTTAGAAGAACATTAACATATTTTCAGAATGCTTCCTGTGCGTAGCTGCTTTTGAAATTTGTAGCCTACAGAAATGATATCGCTGAGAGCAAGATAAAGGAGTTTGGGCCACTAACATTTCTGACTCGTTTGGGACTCCACAGCTATTGCAAACTGAGATATGCAAGAGACGATTGGAGAACATTTTCTGAGATCTGGGGAAAGTAGCAGCAGTGTAACCTACCTGAGTTTGCTGCTCAAACCAGCACAAACATAGTCGAGTTAACTGACACCCATTTCGTCTGATTTGAAGAAGGTAGGGGGGCTGGTTGACCTTTGATGACCTCTAAAAACATTTCTTTATATCTTTAAATTGATAGCAGCACATACGAAAATTTTTGCTGCACAAACCAGCACAAACGTTTGAGACCAATTTTGTCTGATTTGAAGAAGGTGGGGGGCCCGACTTCACTCAGGTGTGTAACCTACAGAGCTGCTGAGTTAGAAGAATGCGACCTGCAAAATGTTGCAATTTTGTTTACGCAGATTGCATGAAATATATCAGTGGGTGGAAAGTAGCAGTAGAGCTTTTATCAGAAACTTCCACAAAACCTAAATGTATAATGCAAAATATAAAAGTTCTTTGAAAACTTCATGTCTACCTCATTGTAAATATTATTGTCTTCCTCATGCATTAAATGAAGGGCAGAATTCATGCTACTGGAATCTCATGAGTTGAGTGATGTATGTAGTGACGGGAGATGGAATAACATGTTTCTTCACGTTTAAAAATGTGTGATGCATTTTGTTTTTACAGAACATTCATTTAGGTTTCCATGGCTGCAGCATTATTAATCGGCAAAAAAGTATAAAAGTTACTAAACAGAATTCCTATTTAGAGTGGGTTAACATTTCTTGGACTTTTGCACATTTTCTGATATTTAACCCTCTCCAGGCAGATGTTGCAGATTTGCAACAGCTAAATATCAGATTTGTTCCTGCAACTAGAACTTAATTTGAGCCTGAGAGGGTTAATGCTCCATAGACAGTTTGTTGACAGAGCATTAATATGCTGGATTACCTGTTTCAGTGTCAGTAGAAGAGATTATCTAGGCAACAATCAAAATAAAGAAATAAATAAGGCTTTCTAGGAGTGTGCATTGTGTCAATTTATGAACACAGTATGCAATTCTTAAAGAGGCAAAAAAATTAATAAATAAAAAATCATTGTATTAGCCCACTGGTAAAAACAGCGTTAAAAAAACCCAAGAAAACTGCTATTTGTGCTAATTCTCGGTCATATGCGTCACTTTTTTAAAGCATTAAAACAACAATATTGGACAAAGAACAATGCTGAAACTGATTTCAGCTCCTGCAAAATGATTTATGACAAAGTTCTCTCGCATGAGATCATTTGAACGCGCTCTGATAAATATTTCCACCTTGCCCAGTGAAGGCAAGACACTGCAGACCAAAAAAATAAATAAAAATCCAACTCATCCTAACTTTGAAAAGCCATAAAGTGTGTAAAGCTTGCTTTGGGCTGAGCTTTTCATTCTATATTTTAAAATAGGAAATAAGTTAAATAATTGCATATTGAACCAGAAATATACAAAAACCTGATGTTTGAATTGGCTGAGGGTTACAAGGATTTTTCTCTGGAACTTGCTGAGGTAGATTTAACTAAATATTACTTGTACATACACATAAGCCTTGTGTACATACAAAAAGATACATTTTTATAAAATTGTATGAAAACTTATGCGGACAAGCCGAAGTGGATGATACGGCGATTGAGGACATATTGTAATCTGAGTAGTTATTTAGAAATCTCTTGGACATTTTCTCTCTTGTTTGTATCAATAAGCATCTGGGTATAAATATCTCTTTAGGCTGAATACTCCTGAATATTCTTGCATTGCCTGTTGTCCTCGGTCTGTGAACACATGTACAGACATGTTTCCAAGACTCCATCATATTACATAACTCTTGTTTTCTTTTCAGGACCACAACGTTACTAGATCTAGAGTGCGGTTGAAACTGAAACTCTCATCTGGTTTTATTCTACATAAAATGCTCTTATGGATATTTGGACTAATGGAAAAAAATCTATGTTTTCAGAAAAATCAAGTCTATAGAGAGAAAAAAAGAAATGTCAGAAAGTAAGGATGACAGCTGTTTTTTTTTTTTTTGGTTTTTTTGTTATGACGCAGTCAGCATGCATGTGTGACCGAATCTCGACTGTAGATCAGTTTTACATAAGGGCCCTTATCTACTTCAATATGAGCACAGATAGGGGCCCCGTCTACTTAACAAGCACTGGACTCAAATTTGTATCACAAGTTAGTCCCTGAAAAGTGTAAAAGAGTCACATGCAGCAAATTCCTGCTACACAATGCGAGTTAACAAGTTTGTCTTCTTGTGGTTGAAAGTGTCTGTTGTCACTCTCAACAGACAGTCCTGGTGATCTTATTGAGAGCAGAAAATAGCAACAAAGCCTTTACAATACCATTAATTTTTTCATGCATTTGACCAAATAAAGAGCCTGAAAAGTGTGGCATACCTTTGAATGACGAAACGCCATTACTGTCAGAATATAAGCAAAGCAGGGGGCGCTGCAAGCACGTGGAAGAATGCTTTTCAATTTATGGTCTAGGTTCAAAACGGTGTCCTCCAGGGTCTTCCACCTCCTCCCTGGGCTACTATTGCCATCTCAAGAGATGCACGCTTCTGATCAAAAACAACCAATCAAAGCCAGGAGGAAGGTCTTAGTAGTGTCAATTGTGACTCCATGTATGTGCTGCTAAACTAGTTAATGGGAGAGAAACAACTTACCATCCCAGGAAAACTGTTTACCCGACGTCATCGGCGGTTATGCTAACTAGCCTTAGCATTCATGGCGAGCTGCGTTGTGCTGAACTAGCTGTAGAGTAGCAGAGACAACGGGGGAGGAAATGAAGGGTAAGTACACAAGCATGATTGACAGCGCTAAGACCCTCCTCCTGGTCCTGATTGGTTGTTTCTGACTGGAGTGATGTATTTCTGTAGTTAGGACTGGGAGAAGGCAGAGGAGCCTGATTCTTTCCACAGATCATCGGCCTCATATCATACTACCACAACATAGTGATTGTTTTAATAAATACGCAAAAAAAAAAGATATTTATAAAAAGTTACATAGCCCAGCTTTAAAGACTTTGTGTTTGCCGAACACATGAAACCCCCCAAAAATGTTATAGGTCTTTGGATATAATGATAAAAATGTGAAAAAGTTCAAAGGGTACTTTTTCCAAGGCACTGTAAAACCGAAGAAGCTATTACGTTTCTGAGTTTCAAGACAACAGCAACATCAAACAAGGTACAACTTTTTGCATCACTGATATTTTGTTTTCATTACTGCCATTTAACTGAATTTTTTTTAGCTTAAGAACTAGATGGCTCGTTGTACGCAAAAGCTACACAGTCTCTTCCAGAAACTCAGCTGATGGGAGAGAACAGAGAGAAGAAAACAATTACTTTAAAAATGAGTGATACCTCAGCAAAACGAGTCAGAGTTTAGGTTTTAGACATGATGTCACACTTTCTTTCAGGAGTAAAGTGTGAACGCCTCCCAGGGAGCTGGGAGGCGTTCCTCACAGGGAGCGTGTCATTTTTCTCCTTGTGGAGGAACAGGAGATCGACTAGCATCTGCAGCAAACAGTTTAAATATTTTTCAGTGATGGTTAAATCAGATCAGATCAGAAAGATAACCAAATCTGTGAGCAGACCTGTGTCAAGTGATCTAGTCCACCTGAGCTACTCAGGGCCTTGTAGGAGCCACACTTGTTGCAGGTCGGAGCCATCACTGCAGGCATGAGAAATGTCAGAGGCCTCTTTCCCGGCTCCTGGCTGTTTTTCTGAATTGCAAATGACAAACAGAATTTTAAAAAGTGAATGAAATAAAACCTACAAATGAGATTATACAATGACGGATGAAGCTCTAGGTGGGTGCACCACCTGGTTAGACTGGGGTTGTCCAGTTCTTTGGTTAGGCCAGAAGAGGTCCAAAATGAGGCTGTTGAGAATGATCCCTGACTCGGTTATGATCCTGCAAATGGCCCGTTCAAGGAGCTGCAAGACTGTGAAGGTGACAAACAAGAGAAGAATGTCACAATGCCCTGCAGCTCATACCATACATATCCTGTAGGTTTGATCAACATCAGACCGTCGGCTGAAACACCATCACCTTGCGACAGATACCATGAGGTCATCTGGTCCCATGACTATGACTTGTCCCATCAGCTTCTCATTTGGGAAAGGGTAGATAGAGGAGGTGGAGGCATGAGGCATCCTTTGATGCAGCTCCTTAACTTGACCTTTACTGCAGAAAACGAAATCCATGTGGAGATTTGATTTTGCACACTTGGTTTCTGTTGCTGAACGATCAACTGGCAATCTGCCCATGCCATTGTCTTTTGAACAATATCATCAGAGATAAAGGTCTAGCAGTTGTCTGGCTGGGTGTATTATCAGTCAAAAGACTGACAGCTTCAGTCCAAATTAAAAAGGCAAACTATGTGTTTTACCTAATCATTGCAGAAAGAAGGTCAGTCACTGCAGAGTTGTAGTTGGAATCACCCAGTTCACCAACCATAGTTAAAGCCGTTATCAGAACCTTCAAGTTGAGAAAACAAATATGAGAGAACAACCCAGTTATTATTGAATTACTTATCATTGAAAGGACTATTATGAAAAATAGTTCCTCAGTCTGAGGAACATGTTGAAAATCAGCTCTAGGTCAATTTGCACAGTCTACAGTTGACACTCCAATTTCCAGTTGATAAACCTCTGTGCATCTCCTGATCCTGATTACCCCAAAGATTAGATTTTTATTCTGATCCAATTATGGTCAGTTGACTCATGAAAATAAAAAATTGTGACCTTTGATTAATCCAAAATAAAGGACCACATTTCCCATCCGTACACCTAGAGTACAACATAGAAATGAACTTGAAGAAAATATTTGACAAAGTGCTTACAAACATGGATGGTATGAAAATCTCCCATGATGACAGATGGCTTATTTTCGTACCAAACCTTGACGATCACAACTACAAAAGTTCCAAAATGGTTCCATCACCTGTGAAAACCACAACCTCATCAATCCAGCGGGAAGTTTGATTTTCTGACATTATTTTCCCCGAGATGGAGACTCTCTAGGAGATTGAGAGCTACGATCAGCACCGCTCCAACAGACGGCGGAGGGGAAACTTGAGTTATATGTTCTAGAGGAAAAAGTAAAGACGGCAGATGAAGGTTAGAAAATGTGAATACCTTTTTTTTTCCTTTCTGCTCTCACCTAATATGAACCCTTTACCATTGTACTGGCCTTCCAATGGTTGCTGCACCTCTCCCCTGTAGTTATGGATGTCCTCTCTGGTCAGGACTCCTCCATTTGCCTGCACCTTTGTGTTGACAGTGAACACAGTTATTTATACCCATTAAACAGAACCTTTTGGCGTGAATATTACTTCTTTCTCTATCTCTTGTGATATGCCCCCATGGTAAAAAGTGCCAAGACCAGCCTCAAGAACTTCTGCCAAACCAGGCAACCAAGGTATGACCCCAATCTCAGAGCCTGACCGTCTGGGATGAAGATGTCCCTGAAGCGTCCAGTTTCACACCTGGGATCAAATCTTTGGAAAGACAATCACATACCCACCGACACCAGACACGTGTGGATGCACAACAGCCAATCAGAGAGCTCTGATGATGGCTGCATCCACACTGGACCCATGATCCCGAAGTACTTTCTCACTGAGAGCCGTGCATCGCTCATGATCTGACACCACACCTTTTATGAAACCCTGTGGAGAAACTGTGAAGGTAAGCTGCTGCCACCGTCAGGCTGGCGCTACAAAGAATGTGTGACACTATATGTACCAAAGGCTGCAGATGAATTTTTATGATCTAAGTAATTGTCACTCTAACGGCAAAGACGAAACATACAGAATACACTTGTACTGTTGTGTCCATGGCGCAACATACCACGTCGGTTTCTTTGAGTTTGGTCAGGTCAGATGGTTCTTGGCTATCAGACCTTTAACTTTTAACTGAATGGGATCTGTAGCATCCACAAGGACAATCAAGGTATTTCTTGCCTTGCAACACAAATTCTAACCTTTTATGAGCTAATATTTATTCTCAACCCAGATGTTTCAGTCAACTACGTAAAGCAACCAACATCTTCATTGTTGGAGATGTTGGTTTTTAGCAACTAGACGGCTCGTTGTATGCAAAAGCGTACAATGAAAAAACAATCTTTTTTTTATATATATATATATATATATATATATATATATAGCTAACTCTGTGGTACATGCATACAGAGACAATGAATGTATCCACTGAAACAAAACTCAACAAGGACTTGAGATTCAGTTACAAAAGTTTTGGGAGTCCAACTGAGTTGGCTGACGGCTCATCGCCAAATGGGTTTACTAAAAACCATGATGAGGGAGGCCAACCACATGGTAAGCAATGGGGATGCTGGTTGCTTTACGTAGTTGACTGAAACATCTGGGTTGAGAAAAAAAACTTGACTGTACCCATCCTCCATACAGCACACACCCACTTTAGCAGGAAATGAACACAACAGGTGCAATTACTTCGAACGCAATCAAAGCATCGGACACTGGGAGGAGTCCGATGGGTGCGCACCATTTTTCATCCAGCTAGATGGATGATGGGCCGCTTTGGTGGAGGGGTTTGCTATGCCATTTAAAATGGCACATCAGTCAGAGAAAAACCCACATGCCTCATTTAAACCCATTATTTACACATGCCAATCTATTAACTATACATTTATGGGTACAAACACCCACTCAATAAACTTGACTACACCAAGTGACCCGTATGCCGTTTTTGTTGCAAAACCTTTGCCAGGCCAAGAAAATAAAATGTCTTTTTGATTTAATAAAGCAAACTTATGTCCCAGAGATCTATAAAACTTTCTTTATTAACCCTACAATAAATGTTCCAAAACAAGCACATAAAGTGTAAATGCATACTTGCACACAATAACATATCCAAGAAAAAAAACAAATATATATAGAATGCAATTCTCCATCCACAAATATGAAATGGCATGCATGCACATAACACTGTATATCTCATTTCATGAGGTGAACATATTTATTCCTACTATAACAAATAGTGCTTTATAGGTTTAAAACAACAATCTAGCTGCCTATTACTTGATAGCAAGCATCTTAGTAAGTTAGGATTATGTGTGATAAAGTAAAAAAAAAACAAGCTGTGTGCTTATATGGGTATAAAAGTAGAAGCAGATCTTCATTCCTTGCAGTGTGAGCTGATCCTCAGTGGCTGAGGCTGCGATGCCCAGGCTGGTGGAGGTGGAAGGAGTTGTGCTGCGCCGCTTGGTGAACGTGGCTTTGGCGCTGCATGGCGTTGCGCGACACGTGGCGGCGGTCTGTCCGGGCCTTCGCCTTCTGAGCGCAGCTTACCTGGCTCAGCTCTGCCACAGCTTTAGGCTGGGAGACATAGCTAGCCACGGTCCGACTGGGAGGATCGGTGGGCTCTACAAGTGACGGGCTGTACGGAGACACAACGGAAACGGGGGGAAAAAAAACAAACAGAGAAACGTGAGACTGAGTTTAAAAATTAATGCAAGAATTCATTAATTCAACTCAGAAAGCTTTAGGGTTGACCCACCTGCTCTTTTCTGTGTTTGCAGGCGTTTCTCCCTGAGAAGTAGAGTTAGCTTGTAGCGCAGCAGCCAGCAGCTCATCCTGCTTCTCACATCCACCTGCCTCTGTGAAAACACAAGGAATGCTGTTATGCAACTCTTGTTTACCCTGGTTCCTTCTGTGGTGAAGCTAACATGCACAACATAAGGGTGTGTTATGTTTAAACAAAAGACGAAAAAAAAATAAAAGTCAGAGAATCTCACTCTAAACTGAAAGCACTCACAAACAAAATAGTAATGCTTTATTATTCAGCCAAAATTCATGTCAAACTTCAGTCATCAGAGCCTTACTAAAGTATTTATACCCACTAACTTTCACACATTTTGTCACATTGCAACCATAAACTCAGAGTAGTAGTGACTAGTTACATTAACTTGATTAACTTTTTGGGTAAAAAAAATTACTTCTACATGCTGTGTACTTTTAGCGTATAAAAATACCTCACATGCTTTCTCTTTTTTATTTTTATAGTATTTTGTGTAATTTTTCTTCCACTTTACAATGATGTGCTATGTAATGTTAATCCACCACATAAAATCCCCAAAACATAAACTGAACTCAGTGGTTATTGCTGGACATGAGGTTCAAAAACTCTCAGGAGGTATAAACACTTTAGCAATGATTCATATCAATAGATTTTTAATGTCTTTAATCTCCTCCCACCTTGATGGTTGACAACAAGCCATCCATCTTCAGCTGCTTCTCCAGGCTGGACTTCTTCCGGGGTCTCCTCTTCGCCCCCGAACAGAAGGCGGACCATTTTTCTGAGCATGACTCTTTCTTCCTGCTGTTCCTCCTGACTTTATTCTGCAATAGGACTCGTGATCACACGAAAACCACTGCAGAAAACAAGGGGACAGAAATACATAGATCACCAGCGCATCATGCTTTAACCAAGCAAAGCACCACTAACTACTTTCTGTGCTGCAAGAGGTCTTTGAGTTAGCTTTTTAAAATTCAGGCAGTGTTGTGTCAGCTGACGAGGATGTCCAATGAAAAGGCTGCGAATCCCTCAGAATGTGTCCATCTGTTGCAGGATAAATGGAGGCGGGGCTGATTATTATTCTATGAAATAATGGAAGCCCTCCTTCTTCAGTCAATTTTAAATTAAAACATGTAATCAGCAAATATCACAGATCAGGGTTGCTATATGGGATAAGAGGATCTACTTTTATTATATATATCTTCTCACAATTCCGTTGACATACAGCTATGTCTCCCTACTGCCTGATTAAAACCCCTTTAAACAGGCGACGGGTAGCTTTTATTGTTTAAATGTTAAGACGCTGAAGCCACTACGTCTACGAAGTCGTGTGTATAAATAAAGCTGCAGTTTTCTTACCTTTTCGGGTTGACTTGAGGCTGGTCTTTCACTGCAACTAATTCCTCCTCCAAAAACCGCACAACTCAACTAGTATGAACTTGAACTGCTGTGCTGTTGTTTTGTATTTCAAATAGTCAACCGAATAAAGCCAATAGCGACCCCTCTCATAAGGCCCGCCCACTCTGACCATAGAGCCAATCAGAGCTCGCAGACGGAGCCCGCCGTTTGATTTGAGTGAACCGGTGCTGCGTTCCAGCGCCCTCGGAATTCTGGAAATTAAATGTCGTCACACCCACAGAAACCTTACTCCAGTTACAGTTACACTACAGGAGAGACCACCTCCTCCTTTAGGGTGTTTTGTGTTGTTCACCAAACACGTCTAGGAAAAAAATAAGGTGATTTTCTCACTTGTGATGGACATGTTGCTAAATACAGTGAATCTCTTAGCTGACTTGTATCCCTTCTTCACCGATATAGAGTTCCAGTCCATATGCTGCTGATTCATTAATGTTTCCTAACAAACCTCTGACTTAGTTTTACTGAAACTAAAATCCACACAGGCCAAACTCTTGTTACTAATTCATGGACTTCTGAAAGCAGTCCATATATATTTTATTTATGGGTATTGCAGTATTAGCCAGGTACTTTTCTTGATTGCACGTTTTGGAAAACCATGTATTATTTTTAGTTCTGGACCACTTTTAAGTGATCTTGTCATTAAATTTCAATGGAATACACTCATATTTGTGGTTGCAACAAGGCCTCACAATAACACATTTTGCTGCACAATAAATTGTCGCATTAATTATTGCAGTAAACGATGACATATGTAAATATATGTAAATCTCTGGTTTCAGCTGTATAACTCCTCTTTTCTTGCAGTTATTATCCACAGCTAGCCATATTTTCTTTTCACTTGACAGTGAAAGTCCGGCATTATCTAAAGCTTTGATGAAAGAAGAACCTCGGCTGAACCTTACTGCCTGCAGAACAGCGCCACCTAGTGTTTCCTAAAATGAACTAAAAACGTCAGCGCTAACATTCCTCCAGCAGGTGGCGCAATTCTTCCATTGAAATTACGCTTAGTAATGACGGACACGTCTGTAACCATGTTAATTGAAGTTAAACAGGACAAATGGAGACGGGGAACTGTTTAAAATTAGTCGTAAAACCAGAACAAAAAGATACAGCGTGAAACTTTGAGATAAATTTATTGAAGCATATTAAACACCACTTTTTTTTCTTTATTTCTTCATTATTATTATTATTATTACTATTTTTTTTTTTTTTTAGCAAATTCTAAATTAACACAGTTGTCTTATATCGCTATTTTAATACGAACAGATTTGGGTTTTTTAGACTGTGCCAAATACCAAAATTGATCAATGATTCATAGGTGGCCAAATGACTCATTCTTAAAGTTTTTCACAGTTCCTCTCTCTCTCTCTCTCTCTTTGATCTGCGCCTTAACTTTGTCGGCTGGTGTTTTTGGTGATGTAAAATGTGTGAGGCTTCTTCTCAAACTCTTAAACTGCGATATGCTGTGTGTGGGGAGGGGCCCTCAGGGCGAGCACACCCCTCCTTGCCTGTGTCGGAGTGTTTCAGAACAGAGGCCAGCATTTAGTTCCTCAGCAGAGAAGCTCTACATATCACTCCGTCGATGAAATCCATCCCAACTTGTTTTGGGTCACAAGGAGGATATTTCTATCGTTTTTTTCCCTTCTTCTTCCTTCTAGGACTATAGCTCTCTTCTTCTCCTAGAAGCTGTGCGTCGTGACCGCGCGTTCCTTTTACGCACAGATCTTGGAGCCTGAAATTTAAAAAAAAAAAAAAAAAAAAGGACAATGCCTCGGTCTTTCTTGGTAAAGAAGTATTTCGCCAAACAAAAACCAAACTACAGCGAACTGGAATGTCAGAATGGTGAGTCATGAGACTGTTTACTCTTTTAACGGAACTTTCTGATGCGAACAACAGGATAGAAATTCACCTGTTTCAATATTCTGGAGAGAGTCTGGCAAGTTTTTTTTTTTTTTTTTTTCCTCCAAGAGGCGACTCCCAGATCAAGTCGGGGCCCGTTAGATGCACTTTCCCCCTCTTTCTGCACGGAGACAGAGCTCCATTCATGTTACAAGCTGAATACGTGGGAGGAAACGGCCCTGGAACTTTCCCATATGGCTCTTATTTTATGCTCCTTTACAAATGAGGAAGTTTGACACCATACCAAATAAGAACAGAAAAAAGAGAGTGGATCTTCTTCTTCTGCCCTTATTTGATCCATGAAGTGAATTTGTTGTAATTGACTACTTTAATGCTGTTTCCTCTTTCCCTAGCAGATACTTCACTGGAGACCTATCCTCTTGCTGAGGTGCCATCAGCAGACAACAGCACCTCCACCTGCTTCACCACAGGTCTGGTGTGGGACCTGAGCGTCCTCCCCGCCCTCTACCTGCCCCCCGCCCATTCAGAGGCCTCTGGCACGTCGGGCCCCCTGGACCTGAGCTCCCCTTGCAGCCTCAGCAGCAGCGCCAGCAGCAGCGGCGAGGAAGACGAGGGCCGCAGCTCGGACCCCCCCAGCCCAGAGCCCGTCATCACGTACGCCCCTCGCCAGAGGATGAAGTGCACTGGCGTCATGGCCCACGTCAGCCCCCCCGAAGAAGAGGAGGAGAGAGGAGAGACCCCGGCGATGGCGGCCAGGCCGGCTTTCCTCTGCAAACACTGCCCCAAGGAGTACACCAGCTTGGGGGCTCTGAAGATGCACATTCGCTCACACACCCTGCCTTGTGTCTGCACCACCTGCGGGAAGGCGTTCTCCAGGCCCTGGCTGCTGCGCGGCCACATTCGCACACACACAGGTGAGGTTGAAATCTGCTCCGAGAGGATTGCACAACGCTTCAGACTTTCCCCTGTTCACTTGATCTGTTATTAGCTTTGGGGCCACTGCCAGCCTGGGGGCCCCAAGAGAACATATAGACAAGTTTTCAAATGCACTAGCACTAGCTGTAAACATATTAGGGGTCCACCCATAAATCAGCCCCCTTTTTCCCTAATTTTGGAAGATCAGTGATCAACCGATACTTACATATTAAGCCGATCTTATCTACCTTGGCAAAGGTCTATTTTGCCATTTTGCTCTGCCATGAGAGATCTTTCACTTACAGATCCGCCCACTGGGCCATGTCTGCATGTTTGCAGTTAACAATAGTCACCCACTGCTGCCAACTCAGCGACTTTCTTGTTAAATTTAGCAACATTTCAAACAACAACAACAACAAAATCTGTATCGGCCAAAACTGGAATTGGAAGGTCAGGCTTTTTATAGATTGGTAATCGCTGATTGGTGATAAGTCACCCCTAGAAAATACTCCTTTTGTCTGGGTTGAGGACCCAATTCTCACACACTGTTTGTAAGTCGATCCATAACAAATAACCTTTCTTCATATGATTATCATGGACAAAGCTTTAAACTTCACCAAATTACAGACTTAGCTTAAGGTAGAACTTCACCCTGATGAAGTTCTACTGATGGCCTCAGACTAGCTCGAGACAGCCCTCAGTCTATGGCTGTGGAAATCGGGGGCAGTCGTTCCGAGTCAGCAGGTTACCTCCTCCCTCCCCTTCACTTTGTCATAACAATCTATCTGATGAACTCAACACTTGATCAGCAGACATTGTCACACAGGAAAGCCCTCCGTGGACTCATTGATCATTCATTGTGCTTAATGTCTCAGCAACAATGAGTTCTCGGCTAATTATCTTATCACGGCTGACGGGGCTGGGGGAGTGGAGGCACCTGAGTGGGGGCAGAGGAGGGACAAAAGGTTTAAAGAATGCCTGAGGGCTCGCTGTTATCACTGAGTACTTAGTACCTGCAGTAACTTGTTAGCGTGTTAATCTCATTTGGTTCTGATTGAATCATGCTAATTCAGTCAGGCTCTGACCCCAGCAGCCAGCCATGTGATCCTCATTATCTTAACAATGTGTCTGTGTTTATGCATGTGTGTTTGTGGGCTTGTGTGTGAGGTGTTAATAGAGAGCTCCCATCAATATAATCCAGTCCCTGGTTGAGTATGACCATTGTAGTCGCATTTCAAGGGAGCTGTATTGGTGTAATGCATTGAGTGCAACTCTCACACTCAGCACATTTAGATAAGATTGAATTAATTCCATTTGTTGTTCCTCAAGGTTGTGTCTTCGGCTTCTTCTTCTTTAGCATTCATCTCCTCCTCTTAGCTTCTATATTGTGAATCTTTCTTGAATTCAATACCCAATTAAAATTGCTTTGCATAAAATGCCTTTCATCTTAGTGCACCTCCTCCTGCTCTGAGGCGAGTAAACACTGATTCACCTCAAACACCCTCAATAAATCAGCCGTTAAGCTGAGATTCAGCTCGTTGGTGCAAGGCCAGCTCCTTCCAGCATTTCCCCCAGGGTAAAAAAAGCATGACCTGCTGATGCCGATTTTGGCAGACATAATTTTTTTTTGTTTGATAAGTTGCTAAATACACCAACAAAGTCTCTAAGTCGGCAACAGTGGGTTGACTACTGTTAACTGCCTACGTGCAGACAAGTCAGTTAAACCTCTTCTCTCACGGCAGAGCAAAAGGGGACATTGGATGATTTTCAAAGCTTTGTGGAGGTAGATAAGATCAGTAAGATTAGTTTCTCATGTAGGCATTGGCCAATCTCCCAAAAGTGAGGTAATCTGGGCCAGATTACCTACTTAAAAGTCTAAATGTCATTCTGAATAGTTCTCTGTCTTAAACCGGTCACATAAATAATGCCACCTTGTGTCTGCCCAATACAATGTAAATCATCTCTGTCTTTTATTTTTGACACCATTATCTTATTGATTATATCAACTCCCTTCTGTTTGGTCTCCATCTCTGGTCCCTATATCTTCCGTTAGTTCAGAACTTCTTATTTCTTCGACATAGTACTCCGGCTCTTCTAGAACTTCACTGAGTTCCCTTTCTGTACCACATAACCCTGCTGCACCTTACACATCTGAGCTCTTGTGCATCAACAAAAACTTCCCTCACTCTCAGTCTTTCCTCCTCCACTCATAATTGTCCAAAGAGTCACAACGCATCTTCAACTCTCAATCATAACCCAATCATACCTGTTTTGAGTGTAATTTCTTTATTTGTTTTATCTTGTGTTTTTAATGTAATTCCCTTATTCTCTGCCCAGGTGAGCGTCCGTTCTCGTGTCCCCACTGCAACCGGGCTTTTGCGGACCGTTCCAACCTGAGGGCCCACCTGCAGACCCACGCCGAGGTAAAGAAGTACCAATGCGGCGTCTGCTCTCGCACCTTCAGCCGCATGTCGCTGCTGCAGAAGCACAGCTCCTCGGGATGCTGCTCCACTTTGGGCTGAGGCGCCGCGAGCGCACGGAGGAAAACCTACTGGGACATCAGCGGGGTGGAAAACTTTTTGTGAAGCCCAGTTAGATTGTTTAAGACACCGCAAAGATCATTAAATTGCCAAACTTTAAGAGACCTTGAGGAAATCAAACGTCACAGTGGATCTGACTATACAAGCGTTTTTCGCTTCTCTGTTCCCTTGTAAAACAGTTGAGAAGCGTTTTTTTTTTTCTACTTTCTTCTTCTGTTGTTGACTGAGTTTTTGAGGCTGGACTATCTGAACTGAACAAAACTCACTAAACATCATCGCCTTTTGTCGCTGTCTGCGCCCATTCCAAACAACGCGTAACGTGAACTGGTCACGTAAGAGGCGTCTCTCCTCCCATCTTCGCCCTGGTGCCGGTCAGCTCAGGATCATTGCCTAGACGCAGCTGCTCAGAGGTAGGGGTGTGTGGGTGGGACAAATCCCTTGGCTCTTCTCGAAGCAGCACACACTCGCGCGCACACAAAAGCAAATGCACACACAGCTGTCCCTGGTGCTGTGGTGCAGATAGATGAGGTGCTAACAGGTGCTGCAGCCATGACCTTCGCTGGCTGATAGCAGGTGACTCCCAATGCCCTTGGTTTGCTTAAGGAAAAAAGAGGAAGCATGTCATCGCAGAAGAATGACACCAGTTAATGCCTTTGCTTTTTCTTTTTTCTCTTTCTTCCACTGATGTGGATCATTGTAAGCCTCTGTTTTGACTTAAACCAGAACCTCTGCCTTAATCCGTCGGGGTTTAGAGATGGGAAAAGCCATTCTGCTGTTTTCCAAAGATGATTCAGTGTGCAGTTCTCCTGCAAACGTGTATACAAAAAAAAAAAAAAGCCAATGCACTCTAGGTTACTACAGTGTTATCGATACCAAGCCAAAGCCATATGACTCAAATGAATGTGCCTTGAAATTGTGTTATTCGTACAAACTATGCCTATATTTTTTTTCTTATACCTCATTTAGCTGATGTGGCTTTAAAATCTGACTTCAGTATTGAAAGAAAATTTGTGTAAGTTAAGACCTATCAGAAGGCTGAGACCAAAGATGTTAACAGTTTACACCATGGAAACATGGTTGCCTAACATGTGATGAAAGCCATGCAAGTGGACCATACTGAGATGAATTTCTCATGTTCCTAAATATTTTACAGCTCTGTTTTTCTTTTTAGTGCAATGGGCAAATGTTTTTCGTTTTTTTTTCTACTATGCCTTTGTGTTCATCTTTAATTTCTATATGTCGTAAATGATGCATTTTCAATAAAGTAATTTATGTTTATTAAAACTCGCAGTTTTGATTTTTTCCCCCCCTGTTTTTAGCGGCTGCAGCGCCGATTCATAAAACGCGTTTGATCATTAACCGGGGGAATAATTAGCGGTTTGGAGAAAACTGGCTGTTGCATCGAAACGTTGCAGATGCAGGTGAGCGGCGCGCTGTGATTGGTAGGAGCGACGGAATGCACCTGCTTCTAGTTTCTACTTCTCTCTGTGGCTGAGTAAACATTGCAGCATATGCAAATGTGGGCGTTTTAGGCTCAAGTGGAGTGTCATTCGGTGCATTTTAGAGGAACTGAACTGTGCTGGACTAGTTCTGAACCGACCCTAATGTGGAGTTTTAGTTAGACGTACTCCATCGGCGATTGATGAGTGTTTGGGTTTTTTTCGCCTCTCGGTGAGAGCACAGCATATATTCCTAGACAGTGAGTCAAAGTCTGGCGCTTTAGGTTCCCATGGCTCCTCCGCTTTCAGTCAGTAAGTCAAGCTACTAGTCACTGTGCCTGTCAGTCAGTCAGTCGCCATGCGTGGGCCGAGGCCTGAGCCTTGGCCATGCAGCGCGGAGTGAGGTAAACTGTTCCACAGCGTCGGTCCTGGTTTCCTTCTGACTCAGGGTTATGTGCTCACAGCAAGCATGCAGTTCGACTGACTCACCTCATATAAAACTGCTGTAAATGGGATTTCTGGAAACCAGGATTGGTGCTTGTACGGGAGTCTCAAGGTGACAACTCTAGAAAAAAAAATATATATACAGTACAGACCAAAAGTTTGGACACATCTTATTCAATGAGTTTTCTTTATTTTCATGGCTATTGACATTGTAGATTCACACTGAAGGCATCAAACTATGAATTAACACATGTGGAAATATGTACTAAACAAAAAA